>CM057812.1:26553994-26751494 GCA_030067965.1 Latrodectus elegans
GTCACCCACTTGCAGAAAAAATATTGCAATGAATGCATCATGTTAACCGATTTTCGTGACTGAATTAACAGCACTCTTTATCTAAAAAGATATTTTCCTATAGGTGAAGTATGAAGGGCCTCAAACCAAACAAAAACTAAAATGGACTTTTCAAAGTCATCTCTATTCTCTTATATCAATATTGTGTATTACGTAAATATTCACATAACATGTTGATATTGTAGATGAAATGTTTATCAAAGAGTTTTAAGTGACAAACAATAAGAGTTAAACGTTTTTACGGATAAATCACTACTTAATTTGGAGTGAAATAATGGCCAAGTGTTTCGTATGGAGAAAGTGACATTGAAAATAACCCTGAATTTATACGAGTAAAACTACATGGAAAAATAAGACAACAAGGGGTGATAGTATGTATTAGAAACTGCATAGATGGACATAAAGACTTGCTTATCATTTGATAAGTCACACTGACAACCCATGCATATGGAAATATTATTTCGGCACACCTCTTGTTACAATATGCTTTTAATAATTCTTTATTTTATTCATTAAATATCCATGATTCCATAGGACTTAGGGTAAGCATGCTTAAAATAATAATAATACACCATACAGAGTGACTAGCTTATTCTCCTGACCTAAATCCTATCGAACAAGTTAAGAGCAATTTATACTAAGTTACTCCAATATAAAATGTTCTCTTTTACTGTCTCTAGTTCAGAAACTGAGTTTCTATAACAATAGTTCAAAATTCTCTGTTATCTCATCAATTACCTCATTGTATACATGTAAAAACAAATTTCAGCAGCTTCACATGTTTGATTGAACAGTACACAAGGCTTAAAGTATTTCATCATTTCCAAAACTAACGTTTTTCATCATTTATATGTACCCAAATTGTGGACAGTAAGTGTTTCTTCAAATGATTACCCTATCATTTCAAGTAAATAAAAGCGCAAAACAATTTTTACTCTTTTTGTTTTATATCGTATCGTGCTTTTTTTTTTTTCAAATAAGTCCTTCTATCTATCCATGATACCTATTCCTAATTAATTATTTCTTATCTATGTACGTTAATCAAGGAAAAAATTTCATATTTTTTAATTTCCAACCTAATTCTTTGATTAATATACGAGATATTCCTTAAATAATATAAATGTTTGTCAAGTTAAATATGTGAGTTAAAATTGTTTTATTATACATCTTCAGGCCAGTAGCAAAAATAATATATTCCTGCAGTTTCGTTAAAATCTGTATAGAAGACAATATAAGCGGACAATTTATTTCCAATGGATGAAAAGAGTTTAAGCATTATTACATTAATGCTATTTTGGGTAGCAAATGCGATATTATTATAATTATATTATATACATTTGAATCCATTGATCTAAATATTTTACTATATCTTCCATATATTTTTTTATTTTTTAAGCAAGCATCTAAAAGAATTTTTATATTTTTGAAATATAATTTTATTAGATAATGAAAATATATTCAGCAGAAATATATTCTAAATTTAGATTTTCAGGGAAATTTAGAAAACAAGTTTTCATTAGCATTTTATTTATTCTTTAAAAATGCTTACTCTTTATTAAGGAAACATGAAATCATTAGATATTCTGCATTAAACTAGAATTCCAACAGGTATTTTGAACTTCCATAATCAATATATTATATGTAAAATAAAAGTTTTCTTGATAAAACAATATATATTTTATATATTTTTTTAAAGTACCATTAAAATAATCTGTAGTTTTAACTATTATCTCTTATTTTATTAATTCAGTTTGGATTTCTACATTATACTCTGTAAAATATTGTAAAACTTCCATTTGCTGACTAATAACATCTTCAATATAATAAAACTACAAAACTTTATTTCTAATAGAATTTAAATTATCTTTCTTATGTTATGCTATTATTTTAATACAGTGAAAAATATGTCGTGTTGTAAGATTAATACAGGAGTAGTGAGAAAATCACTAAATTTCATTTTCACAAACGAGTTGTTTTATAAGCTACACAGTTACTTAAAGAAGCCAATATTTTCATATCTGTAAGTTCAGTACAAATTGCAATTATATAATGAGCACTGGAATTAAATATGAAATATTTTTCTCTCTCTATCTGCTCTAGTTTCTTGAATGTCTTCGGTATTTAATATATTTTCTGTGAATATTTTCAAAGAGAAATCTATTTTTTCACTTAATAATTTAAGATATTTGAAATATGATAAATACGATTCTTATTTCCCAAAAGAATACTTTTCACAAACTATTCATCCAAATCAAATAGGCCTGCTTTTTATACCAAGATTACTACAACAAATTACAGCTCTGGGTAAGGAAAGAATGTCCTAAAGAAAAAAACTATGAAACTTAAGGAAAAGAATGTCATTAATGACCTCTTATTTGAGAGAAAATTATCTTTCCTACATTTCATATCAACCTGACTGGTATGATGAAGTTTATAGATATTCTTAAAGAAAACGAAACATACTTAGGGAATAAAATCCCATACTTGAGTATGGAAAAGAATAAAAAGCAATAAACTACAGCTAAGACAATCCATAAATAAGATGACTTCTAAAAGATCCTGATTTATTTATCCTGACATTTTATATCTGAATATTTTTAATTAAAAACAGCTATTTTGCTGCTTGAATTACAAATAAAATAACTAAATATAGTTCCTTTTTCAGTTTAAAACAACATGTGAAATCCAGGCAACAATTATTTTCGTTTCATTATTTAGTAAAAGTCATTTGACGAGTCATCAAAAACGTTTACCATAAAAAATTTATGGATTACGTAACTTCTTAGGATTTTTGTTACAATTTTGAGAATTTCAATATCCTATATTTAAAGATTATTGTTTAATTCGTTATAAATAATTTTTACAAACATAACTAATTTCTTTTTGAATATTACTAATCTTCATTAAGCATCTGCAATTAGCTGGTTAAACATAAGCACTCATTTAATAATTTTAAAACTTTTTATAACTACAATAAACATTTGTCACAAAATTATAACTACAATGAATGTTTATGATTAAAAAACGCATATAAATTCAATTTAAGTAAAATAATCTTTTAATGAAAATTAGTGACTATTACTATTACTTTTTTTCAAACAAAAATATATAGCATACATATTCCATCAAATATATTATAAACACCGGCTAAAAAAATACATTTTAAATTATTCAATTTTAATGAAAATTTACTAAAACTTTTACAACATAAAAAACATTTAACTTCTTTTATCACGCATAGTTATTTCTAAATTTTATTAGAATAAGCTAAAGCTGTTAATCTGTTCACTTACTGAAAAAAAAACCTTACAGAAATGTGTATTTCTGTCATTTTCACATTTATGAATTATAATTAATCCTCTTATATGGGAAGCTACATAAAAAATTATTTACAGTGAAAACTTTAAACATTGTTTGAATCACTTTTTTAAAAAAAATGTATAAGTATTCTTGTGAAATACTAAAAAATTAAAAAAATATTTTCTTATGTAATACATTTAAAAGTTTGACTTTATAAGCCCAAAATAGAACAATTTTTCTTATAGAATTTTTCAATAATTTTTCATTCTATTTTATACAAGGCGTATTTTTTTTCAATAACGATTCTAGAATCAGAACTACATATAAAGAATTTACCGAAAATGATTAATTATTGCTTGTGCAATTACTAATTTCATTTATAATTACATTTAACGTTTTTATAAATATAAATATTTTAAGAACCTTAAAAAAAAAGTATAATATATCTTTTTAAATTTCCTTTAAATGCTTTTATGCTCCAAAAACTCATGTTTATAAGCAATAATTTAATATTTTGTATTAAAATGTATGTAAATAACCATGATATTTGATAACATTAATGATTCTGGAACATTTTTTGTTAGAGAAAATAAACTTCCCTTAAAATAAAATGAAAAAGTAGGATGTTAAAGTATATTAATTTCATATATATTTACACTATTTCATATTAAAATTTATTTTTACATTTTAATAAAGAAGGCACTTTAATAAATGCATCGTTGATATTATTATATTTTTTAAGGAATATTTAACATTTTTATTGAATATATTTTTTTAGAAATATGTTTCTGTTTCTCATATTTTAAATTTCTTTTCAAAAGTTCTATTTTTATTAAATGACTTCGTTAATTCACCAATGACAATTCTTTGAGTAAATTCTAAAAGATTTGTGTGTGTGTGCATGTGTGCGTGTGTGTGTGTGTGTGCGTGTGTGTGTGTGCGTGTGTGTGTGTGCGTGTGTGTGTGCGTGTGTGTGTGTGCGTGTGTGTGCATGCGTGTGTGTGCGTGTGTGTGTGCGTGTGTGTGTGCGTGTGTGTGTGTGTGTGTGTGTGTGTGTGTGTGTGTGTGTGTGTGTGTGTGTGTGTGTGTGTGTGTGTGTGTGTGTGCGTGTGTGTGTGTGTGTGTGTGTGTGTGTGTGTGTGTGTGTGTGTGTGTGTGTGTGTGTGTGTGTGTGTGTGTGTGTGTGTGTGTGTGTTTTATAAACAATATCATGTGTTTATAGTTTATCATAAAATAAGTAAAATATCTTGAATTTAAATTATTAAATTCTTTTAAAATTTTCTTTATTTGTTTAATTGCCTATATGAATACATGGTAATAGTAATGAAATATCAATCATTATTAAAATAAATGTAGTACGTGACGAACTAATAATTATATTTTCAGATATAATTATTAGTTCGTTATTCTTATTAGTTAGTTATAATTATTAGTTCGTTATTCTTATTAGTTAGTTATAATTATTAGTTCGTTTCAGTTATAAAAAACTAGATATAAATACTAGTATTTTACTCGTTTACATTTAAAAAAATATTTTGGGAATCAGATTAAATTAAAATTATTCTAAAATAATGCTTTAGAATATTTTTTGCAGGTCTCTTTTTTTATCATTAAAAGATTTCATGGAGAAATTATTATCTTTAAAGACTTTACTCATTATATGTTAAATACCAACTTTATATTAGATGTAAAAGTTATTCAACATTCTCTTCACATAATTTGTTCCTTTGATCTTCAAATTAATGTCTGAAATAGTTTACTCATTAAACCCCGCGAGTGTTAGTTTAAAAAGGGAGGGCTCACTCACTTCCTTGATATGAACTTTGGGAATCGAGGTTTATAGTTGAACTAACTAGCAGATGTTAGATCTTTAAAGTTCTAAATTATATAGTCAAAGAAGAGAATGCACACTTTCAGAATATATCGTTTGGTATGCTAAAAACTCAAATTTTCTGTAATCTTTTGAGTTTGTTTACTTTGAATCTTGGATGTTAAATGTATGTAGCCAAATATGTGAACTTTTTTATTTTTAAGAATGATATTTTTATTAATATATATTGCAATAACAATATTTAAATCAAAAGATTAAGTTAAGCACTCCTTGATCAAGAAATCATCTAAGTGTAGAAGAATTTAATAAATTACAAATTAATTTTGAAGTTTATGAAGAAAATTTTTGATTTCAATAATAAATAACTATAATATATTATTGAAATCAAATTCCTTGCTAAGTTATCTAAAAAATAATATCTGTTTATTGATTATCATAAAACAGCTAAAATATCATAGATTTAAAGTATTAAATTCTGTTAAAAAATTTTTATTTTTCAAATGCACAGATGAATGCGCGTAAAGGTATGGATATATCAATCAATATTAAAACAAATGTAGATATCTCTGAAATAAATCTCTGAAAAATCTAAATAATGTTTGATTAAAACATGTTTAAATAATTAAATGAGATAAGAAAATAATTAATGTTTCATATAAAATTTTGTTTTATTGTAAATTATTTTAATGCTTTAGTAGCAATTAATATTGTTTAAAAAATGGGTTTATATATATATATATATATATATATATATATATATATATATATATATATATATATATATATATATATATATATATATATATATATATACAATAAGCCTGTATAAATTGGCACTCAAGAAACTTATTATGCAATGTATTATTCTTGGTCTATATTTTGAAAAATTAAATATCATCCATGCTTAATATAGTGTGTGTGCGTGTGTGCTTGCGTGCGTGCGTACAATTATGTCTAAGGAATTATTTAAATATTAATGTAGAAAACTAGTTTATTTAATGCGTTTTTTCGTAAATTAGAGATTGATAAGTAATGAAACCAAAGAAAATTATAGATTTAACATTATATAATTCGCGTGAAAAATAAAAGATAAATTAGAATGTTAAATTTACTTCAAATGTAATATTTATTAATTGTTTAGTAGATTATTAATAATATGAATTAATCGCTCTCTAAACATCATCTCAAATATATAATCTCTAATATTTTAAAATATATATAAAATAACTAATAAAATAATCAATCTATTACTTTTCAAATAATGAACAAATTAAGTCATATTTTCATAGCTCTTGAATAACGAACTTAAGTAGAATTTAGTTATAAGCTTTGATCAATGCTAACTTTATAATATTATTTATTTAATAATCCAAGGTAAATGGCATAATTAAATATCATTGTATGTATATATTTATCATAATATAATCGAATCGATTTGAAACATTTTCCTCGTCTGAAATATATATTATTTAATGTCATATCAAAGAAATCAATTTAATTAATTAATTTAGAAGTAATTAGGAGATTAATTAATAATCAGCTACTGAAATGAATAAAAATTTCTGATATCTATTAAAATAGTTATAATTTTATAAAAATTGCAGAAATATATATGTGAATTCAAATGACATTTATAAATAGCAATGTTAATTCTTTATTACACAGCAACAGATTTATCTTTTAAACCATTCTATTTTCAGGTAAATTACATTCAGTTCATATGTTTTAGATTATCTCATATAATCAAAACAAAATTCAGATATAATTTACAGATTTTAAATGTAAAAAAGTGACTAAATTAAGCACATATTGCGAAAATCAGATGAAGCAATTTACTAGAATTTCCAATAAGTTATCAACTGTAGAGTAAGTTTTGTTCAATTTAATTTATTTGTATAATATTATTAAATACATAAAATGATCTTCATATTTTTATGAAGAATTATATTCACAAAAGTGTATATGTGAAATTATGTATGCATACTTTTTTCATGAGCGAATTTTCTAAATTATGCTAGGATTTTCTTAAATTGAACTAATTTTATGGCAATAAAAAATTACTTTAATGCAATACATCTTATGAATGTGCCATCAAATGAAAATCATATTTACTGTACTTTCACCTGAGGATTAAATTTGTAAAATACTTAAATTTAATCAATGCTGCTATATATATATATATATATATATATATATATATATATATATATATATATATATAGAAAAAAATATATATATATATATATATATATATATATATATATATATATATATATATATATATATATATAACGAGTAAAACATATTTCACTTTTATTCATTTTCTGGTAATAAAGATTTATTCGTTTTATGATTTAAAAGAAATTTTATATCAGAACTAAGCATTCTTTAAGAACCTAAAATTCAAAATTAAACATTATATATTAAATATTTTTGTGTGTGATATTCTTAAAATTCTGTAAAAGGTAATCGATGATTTAAACTTATGTATTTCAACAACTTATGTATATCAACAATTCTAATTAAATTTTATAAAATTATTTTGAAAACTTTGCAAACACTTCCTAATTAAATCATTAAACGTATTGCATAAAAATTTGCATTAAAAATTAATTAAAGTTTAAAAGATTATGAAAAAATATTTAGTAAATTACTTTAGTTTGTTCATTTAGTTCAAATGTTTTTTATAAATTTCTGACTTAACTTCTGCAAGATCTAAGAAATTTCCAAGTGATAAATTTTACATCGCGCACGCGCGATACATATTACGTGAAATTTAGAAATGGATTAATTCATCCAATAAACAAAACAGTTATTTATAGTATGGTAATAGTGCAATTAAATATTTAAATTTATCAATAAACTTAATACTAGAAGTCAAACAAATTGACGCAAATAATACAATTTCGGCATCAAATTGAATTTAATACATCAGTTTGCTTACTCAGTAAATGAAATAACAGGACTGAAAGAAAAGTAACACCCCATACGGTGCTATAGATTCTGGCTAATAGTAAGTTTGTTACTTAAATTTATTTAAAAAAAGGTTTGAAAATAAAATTTAAGAAGGAGAGACCTTAAAAAGTAATTCAAATACAATCATTATAGATGAGAGTAAAGAATATTAGGCTAAAAACATTGTTGTATAAAAAAGACATTTTTTAAGACATGCATCTCCTGTAAGTACTGTGATGCTGATAACATGTTTTAAAACTGTGCTGTTATAATTTATAACTTATGACAAAGAAATCACAAGTAATACTTTAAAACTTAACTTACCTTAAAAAATTGTAATGTCATGAATTAGTAATTATAATGCAAAAACCATTTGCATTACTTATAACATTTTTAAAATTTTTTCTGTCCTAATTTGGAACTTACATCAAATTTTATTTTGTTACTCCTAACACGTTTGAATATTACAGTTTTAAACTTTAAGATGAATATCATTTGTGTTACACTTGTGTTGCTATAAAGTTGTTCTATTGCAATTGTTGTTGTTGTCATGCGCCCGCAAGGCTGGCATTATGGCGTGCGCTGTTCCATTTTTCCAACTGAACCATATTCAGGTGTTGAGTCCAAGTTCCTCAGTACACACATGCCATAGGCACCTGTTTATAGGGTTGGCAACTACTCACTTCTCACATCCCATTCATACAAGGAAAGCACAAAGACAGGATAGGTAGAGAAAGAAAGTACATCCATGCCCGAACCGGAATTCGAACCCAGGGCTTCCCTATACGCAGTCAGGCATGGTAACCACTAGATAAGCTGGGCGGCACTTTTTCTATTCTAATTTTAAATTTATAATATGAAAAGTATTTATATTTGGATGTTGGAAACTAATAAATTCACAGTTGTGTCAATATGATTGACGATCTACGATTACTTTTTGCACACAGGACAAGGACTTATAGCTTAAGAAAGGTATTAAATCACCAAAAATACATAATCTCAATATGAAACTCAAGCCCTTGGACAATTATACCGTAGTACCAAACACTAATTATTCGGTTTGCCAAATATATATTCAAGTATTGAAAATAAAATGACTTGGGAATGGTTTTTACGAGTGATTAAAATCAATAATTTAAATTTAATTATTTGTGTGTAAATTTAAAGTTTGAATGTCATATAGTTCTGTGAATTATAGCAAATTATAAAAAAAAAAATAGAAGAATAACCAATAATATCTTACCCTCTGCAAACTCTCAAATAATATTTTATCAAAACCATACGAGATACAATTCCATTAAACCACTGATGACATTTTCTGTTACAATACATATTCATGTTAATGTCGTGTTAAGGAGAAAAATATTGCAGGTAGTTTATTTGTGTTGGAATTCCTTGAAGAGATAATTGGTGATGTACTTTTATGATGTTTGTGAAAATTAATTAATCTAGGTAGATGAAATATCATCGTATTGTGTAAATACTGAAAATTTTCTCGTTTTAACGAAAATAATTTAAATAATGCTTAAATTGAGTGAAATTAATGATTATTAAAATGTATAAATTTGTGGTCAAGATAAAATACCTAGAAGACGATGAAATCAGTATATTGTAAATTCATATTAATGGAGGAAATAGCTATAAAAGATTCCAATTTTATATATTATATATATATATTATTGAAGCAGTGTATTAAGTCATGCTTCATATTATTATTTTGTAACAAGTCGCTGAATTTTTTGCAATTGCTACTAATCGGCAAATTATGTACTTGATTTTTTATTAATTATTATTTACAGAATTCTAATGAGATATGAGTTCTTAATTTAATCGCACAACACAAACTAAAAAAAAAAAAAAAAAAAAAAAAAAAAAAACTTATAAAAGTTTACAGTCAGGTACACCTTGATCTTTTGGCGATGTTTGACGCCAAGGTGTGATTAACAAAATGGCCGTTACTGCTACACAAAAGCTAAGGTAAAAGACGGTTACCAGAAATTAGAGTTCACCTCCAAAATTTATCACAAAACCAAGAGGCACCCAATTAAAAAACCTATTAATCAGATCTACGTCCTATTTTTTAACTTTTTTTTATAATGAGTGTAATAATCCTACTTCTGGAGAAAATAGATTTTATAAGTATATAAAAATATAATTTTTTAAAAAAGAAGTTTCCAGTATAATATGCTTAGATTTTAATTTATTTTAAAGAATTGTCATTAAATTTCACATTATATATTTAATCCATCTCTTATATAATATAGTTTCAATTCCTAATTTTCCTGTTTAATAATAAATCTATTTTAGTGATTCTCAATCACGGCACTTTTGTGTAATGCCAAATTTAAGAAATGTACATCGTAAAAGTTATAATATTTTTTATAAAATGTAAAGTAATAAATATACTATTGTTTTGTTGTACATATTATTTTATTTCATACTATACATTCAAAATTGTTAACATAAGCTACTTTGCATAATACTTTTACTGGGAAATAACAAAATAACCAATTTTAAACTTATTTTTTTCATCAATCAATTACGAATTGTTTTTATTATATAAATATTTATAATAAAAACTATATATATATATATATAATATAATATAATATATATATATAGAGAGAGAGATAGATATAGATAGATCGATAGATAGAAAGATAGGTAGATAGACAGATGGAAAGAAACAAAGTAATTTTTTTAGTTGTTTCGATTCAGGCAGCTTAATAATTAGATAGTTTCAACTGGATAATGCAGTCATTAAGTTACTTTGAATTTGACTAATTTCTTCAATTATTTAAAATAATGCTATTAGTCACAAAACATGTTGATTAAATTTTCCCCCTGGTGGTGGTGTAACAAAATTAACTTCAGACTGCTCAATTTCAATGGCGATTGGAGTTTCCTTCCAATAAATATCTATTGCTCACGGAGTTCGCTGGAGAGATTATGAGTTTACGTCAATTAAAAGAAAGTCCTAAGTTCATTTTGACTAGTATTACCATTAACTCCAGAGGAAGGATTAAGCAAACTCTCACACATTTCCCTTCACGTCAACTCAATTGCTGCTAACCATGGAAAGCAGCAAATTTATTTCCTGACAGTGAAAAATAATAGGATTTTCTCTCTGGCGAATAATTTATGCTTTGCTAGATCTCTGACTAAATCTGGTGGAGAAGAATCCGGCTTTTGTTGCTGGATCTCTTTCTGTTAAATAATTGGATAGATGATGGGGGTGATTATGTCTCGGTGATTTATTTCCGGAACGTTTTATTATACTAGGAAGACCCTAGAGAAAGGATACCTTCTATAGCATTCAGCGGAGACAGCTTATTTAATTTGATACGCTGCGGTGGTATGCAGTTAAAATTCTTGTTTGATGGGATAATATGCTCTGTTTCGCCTACTCCACAGAGCGAAAAATGTTTTTCTGCAATATAATGTTGGCTAATATTCCTGAGTGATTAATGCTAACTATGCGGTTTGGTATTTTTTTCATAATGTAAAAGTAGGAGGATAATAGCAATTAGGGAAACGTAAATTGCCCATATTATTCCTTACAAAATTTATTGCTTATATTTTTAATATATAAAGATTTGAAAATAGGAAAAAAGTTTCAAAGAATGCGCAGACATTGGAATGAGGAAAACAGTAGCTCAATATATTTCTACTGTTTGTCTTATAACGTATGAGATAAATGAAAATATGGCGAACGTAAATCGTTGATCTAGGGAATATATCGTTATATATAGTTTTAATAAAGAATTTAAAATTTAAAAAAACCTTTGAAAAGTTCAATACACATGTTTAAATTAGGAAAAAGTAGATTCACATATAATTCTCATAAGGTAAATGATAGAAGTTGATAATAATGTTGAAAACGTAAATATCGTTCATTGTTCACTAAGAAATTTACAACTGACACATAAGTTTTTAAAATTAGAAACACCTGTTTGGTTATAAACTTAGAAGAAATTTAAAAAAAACACATGCCTATTGAAATAAAGTAAAAGTAGCTTAATATATTTCGTATATATTTTTTCATAATGTGAAAGCCTGATGAAGATGAAAATATCGAAAATCTAAACTTATACTTTTATTGGGAAATTTATATATATTTAAACAAACAACATTTTGAAATGATAATTTATATCAGAAAAGTTGCAGTGATATTTTTTTTCAATGAGGAAAACTTGGGTGAAGAACACTTCACCACAACAAGGCTGGAAACTGCTACTCATTTGTCGTTACTAAGAAGACACATGAGAACCAAGTCACAGAGGCGAGTAACGTCACCCTTGACATACCACCACAAATCCGTTTATATGCTGAGTCACATTCATACATCATCGCAGAAGAAAGGACAGAGAAAGAAAGTAACATCCATCCCCAAATCAGGATTAAAACCCGAGACCCATAGCTCAGGAGTCTTAAACGCTAACCACTTAGCCATCGGTTGGTAGTTGCAGTGATATTTCAAATAGGAAAATTTATCTTAGGATTTTTTCTCTTACTGCAAATGTATCAATATAATGCCAAAGCTCCTTCCTCATTAAAGGTTTATCTTCATGTGTGTGTGTGTGTGCGTTCATTAAAGCCTTGCCACCCTCCTAGCCTAGGGCTAATACTATAACCATAAAATAAGCGTCTATGTATAGCACAGTTATGATGCACACAATTAAAATGTGTTAACATATTATCCTTTTTAATTTTGAAATTAAGAAAAACCTAAGAAAAGTCCAGTAATGTTTAAATTAAGGTAAAGTATCTTGATAAATTTTTTTATGTATGCTGCATTAAAATTTTATCTATAATTTCATATTTAAGTAAATACCCCTAATAGTCAATATAGTTTTTAATTTGAATTAATTAAAAGATTTTAAATGGAATTTTTCCTTGACTTTGCACAATCACAATACTATTAGCAAAAATATATCTGTTTTAGATAAATGAAAATAAATTGCATGCATACAAATAAGCGGAAACAAATACCATTGATGCCGCTTTTATGTTTGCATATGTTTTAAATACTTGAAAATCTACATTAATCTAGAATACAAATGAAGTTAAAAGAAAATGTAAATTATTTCCATTCAAAAAGTTTATAAAATCTTCAAGATAATATTTAATTTATTTATCAGCATTTTTCTATGAATATTTTATAAAATAAGCTTATGATAAAATATTGCAAAGGTTATTCAACGTAACATATTCCGCTTTTGACTGTAATGAAATTCATAATATTTAGAATCGTATATATTTTAATATAGTTATCAAAATATATATTCAAAATTACTCAAAATACTTAACTTTTTACAATTTCATAGAAATAAATTTAAAGCATGTACTTTTATTAAATTAATTTATTAATCGTGTTTATTTTAAAATAAAGGAAAAATTATTTAATGTAGATTTATTATAACATATATTATTATTTGCTGTATATTATGCATGTTATACTTGATTCAAGTTTCAATGTTTAGTATATAATTAAGATATGGTATATATAATATTATTACTGTACATAATATTTCTAAATTTTATAAAAATTTTATGATAAAAATAAAAGTAAATAATGAAACTGTACAGCGTAAGATTTATTTCCGCTTTCATAATTCAGCGCAATTTAAATAACTATTTCTTTTAAATAATTTGTACAAAATTATATTCTAATTTAAATCTTTAATCTACAAGCATGAATATTTCTTTAAACAAATAACAATGAAAAAGAATCAAATATTAAATTTAAAAAAAATTAATATTAGTAGTTTTAAAAGTACATATTTATTTTTTCTTTGTTTGTTTTTTAACTGGTATATTTTTTTTATCTTTATATTAAGAATGATAAATAAAAACATAGTCAGATTAACAAGTAATTGCTCATAATTTTTTTTTAATTAATTTTATAAATTTTAACATATTAAGGAATTTATAAATTTAGAATTTGTAGAAAATATATTTAATTAGTTAAAATATAAGAGAGGTTAATATTTTAATAGAACATAATCTAATGAAGTTAAATCCATTTATTGACATTTCTTGATTTTGTAATATTTAATGAAATAAATAGCAAAGTTTATATATTCAATAAAAGATTATTTTATTGCAGAAAAATATTATCAAAAAATTTAAATATTTTTAAGTTAATTTAGTAAATTAAAACTTCAAGAATTAATATATTAATGTTATTGAATATCACAATTTTAATTTTTTGAATATATCTACTTTGGTTTTAATGAATATTTTTTGCAAATGAAAAAAGTTATGAAATGGAACAAACATTAAAATGTTTATCATGAGTTTGATATAAATAAATAATGGATTGCAAAATCCAAAAATTAAAAATCAATTTTTGTAATTGGAATACAAATTGCATCATTCAAATACTTACATATATAAGATTCCTTTGATCAAAGCAGTTTTAGTTAAATGCTAGTGCCAAAGTCGAATTCGCTAGCATGTATTCTTCTTTCGCCAAGAATATCTTCTAAATGACTAAAATGTTTCTCCATTTTTTTCCTAGCTATTCAAATTTCATCCTCGATTTCATTCACAATTACAGGATTCCAAAGTTTTCTAAAGAAAGTATTTTTATTTAAACAACACTTTTGCATTAAAAGGTTTATCTTCAAAATGACTGTCAGCAAATGTTTGTATGCAAATTAGGGAAAAGCAACATCTAAGGCGCGAAAAAGAGAGTAAGGATTCAAAGAAAAAAGTTGGTGAATTTTTACGATTGAACAAATGTTATACAAGTAATAAGAATTCATTGTTGCTTATTTAGTGGAAGTAAACACAGGTTGTTAAAAGCAGAAAACTGGTTCTTTTTTGCGAAATACTTTCCGAAAGGAATAAATAATTAATTCTTTTATCTAGAGTGAACAGATATTTTTTTTTTCTTTTAGAATCAATAATTCAATGTTTACCTGCAGAAAAATAAAGGATTTGTTTTATGTTTGCCATTGGCTTTTTAATATTTCATGAACAATGTTATTTTATTCTACTAATGTCTGAACTATAATGGCTTATAAATAATTGATACATTTCTTAAATTAAGAAAGTAAATGAATAGATAGAATGAAACAAATTGTGAATTCTTGTAATTTTTAAAATGTTTATTTTTGAATTTTTATGAATAATGCAGCATTATATCATAATTAAAAAAAAAGCTACATTATAAGTTTTATTTAAATTTTATATTTAAATTTATATTTTTTCTTAAACTTTAACCATATATATAAGAATATTTATTTCCTGCCAAACAATATAAGAAATGAGCACATATTTTTTAAATATTTTGTCACATAAATACTGCCATTAAGAGTATATAAAGTTGCAGTTAAATTTTCTCTTACTCCAACTTGTTTGTCACTAAAAAAAGGCTATATATATTAATACCTTCTGAATAATTACCAAATCGTATTAAACCTATGGTGTGAGTTTAACCCCCTCACCCCGGACAAAATCTTCGGTTTCCAAGTCTGAACATGAAATTGACTGGTACCTAACTTGTAGACGAACTCGGAAAAGGTATAAGGTCCTGATTTTTGGTTCTTGGAATGTGCGTTCTCTCTATCGTGCTGGAGCCCTGCAGGAGCTTATACATCATCTCGATAGCTAATCAATTTAAAAATGTAAGTGAAAGAAATATATCCGCATTTTAAGACACGATAAAATGTTATAGAAAAACCTTTCAGAGGATAGCATTTTCAAGTAGAAATCTATAGAAAATAAACATTCGAGTAAATTATAAGCAACTATGTTTTTCATTACCATAAAAAATAACTATGTAAAATATTATTTAAAATAAGAAAATCTGAACTCAACTATTTGAACCAATGGTGCGATATAAGTTAAAGAAATAATATGAGGGACTTATTGATAAGCATGTTTTATCACACACATTAAATTTTCAAGTTAGAAAAAATTGGCACAAATTAGAGGAAATCTAAAGAAACTCAGCTTTATACCACCTCGAAATTGTTGTTTTCTATGAGTCCCTTATGTAAATATTGAGATTCAATCATATATCACAAGGAGAAAATCTGTTTGGTAGGGGGGAATAAGTTCGTAGTGTTTTTAAAGAAGGCTTTAATTTAAACAAAAAACAATAATTATATCAATAAGTTTATCAATTATGTATTCACCGTTGCTGTTTACAACCTCTTCCCATCCCTCGACTAAATTGTTGATACCGTTCCGCCAAAAATCACCTGGTCAAGTGTCAAAGTAGTTGTGGAGCCAGTTTTTAAGGACCTCTTGGTGCACTGGGAATGCTCGAAAAGTATGCCACAGTCAACAAGTAGCTCTACATTGCCCAGCTACACTGCATGAATGAGGCTATTCGACTGAAAAGACTTGATCGACATGGTCAAACCATACTCCTTCATGACAACGCTAGGCCCCATGTTGCACAAGTCGTCATAGCCGCACTCCAAGAGCTCGAATGGGAGGTCTTACAACATCCACCGTATTATCAGGACCTTGTATCGATCAATTACCTTCTTTCCAAAACCAAATGAAGGGCATTACCAAATGAAGGGTATTATCTTCAATAACAAAGACAATCATTCGAGACAGTAAAAGTCTTTGGTAAAAACGCGACAAACTTATTCCCCAACCTAATAGAAAGGTTCAAGTTAGGATTCCGAGATTTGGATTTCATAAAGTACAAACACAACATCTAACACTAAACTTTATTGAAATAATCGACTGGTATAATAATCCTCAGAGTAAATAAACCAACAGAAGGTATTTAAAAATGTGACACACAAGTCTACATAATTAAGTTAGTTCCGAAATTCAATTACGTTTTTCTGTCTATCGTTTACCAAGAGTTTCAATTTTATTCAAATAATACGTGTACCAAAATTCTAAAAAAATTGACATGCAATCCTTGACGAAATGTCCCACCCCCAGATGCTCTAAACATAACATTTATGTTTATAACACAAGTTTAATGTAACTATTGTTATGTTCAATGTAACTATTGCACAATTTCAATATAACTAGTTATTATTCTTGTGATTCTATCCCTACTGAAAAATTATCAATCCAATCAGAGAATCTCAATTTTCAACTTGCACATTAAAATACTATCGTACTTTTCTTGTACTGCTTTTACCTAATCATTTCTTAAAGAGCACATGCTATCTAGGCAATACTGGTGATTACCATTTTGAATTAGCTCGAGTGGTCTTAGTATGATAGAAAAAGATTAAAATTTCCAATAACAAATGCCTTGATGATATGTCTCTATATTAAATGTCTCTATTGCAACTTGAGGAAGGCACCATAAATGTTGAACTCCTCTTTTTCGCACATTCATCATATGCCATAAGCAAAAATCAGTCTTCTCGTATCTATAGAAATATGTGCGTACGATCATGATGAGGTAATTTCTTATGTGATGTCTGTGTTAATCAATTATCATTCATTGATATTTGATTATTCATTGATATTGATATTTATAATGCATATATTTTGTTTGAAGTTATAAATTACATTATTATTAGTGTAAGTTATTAACTCTTTCATTGTTTAAGGTATTACTGTCTGAAAAAGTTAAATTTATGTATATAATTACTTTTGGAAAATTTAGAAATATTTGATTTTATAAATCTATAACTATTTTAAAATTATTTATATTAATAATACTTTCAAAATAAATTTCAAATCAACAAATAAAAATAAGTTTTAAAGTTATAATATATATATTTTATATATACATAAAGTTTTAATTTAAATCATTTTATTGGATTTATTTTACAATTTACTATGCATTTAGTAAAAGAAAAGCAAATTATAATTCATTGAATTTAAAATCTATTTCAAAAGTTTCAACTTAGTTTCATTTTTGCAGAAATGTCCATTACTTTGGATAAAACATGCAAGTAAAAGTTTACACGTCTTATAGAAGCATTTTACTTTCTTATACTACAAAATAATTTAGCAATAAAAAGTTTCCTATGACATTAACTAAAGTAAAGAAAACTACCTTGAATATATGAGTGTATAGCCTTTTTATATTCTAATTACTTATCTTGTCCAATGTAAGCAATTTTCTTGACAAACGGCAAAGCATGAAAGGACTAACAGCTTCGTTAATATGACGATAAATAACCTGATGAGTTATATGGTTAATTTCAAACCCTCATAAATTCAAGGAAGCAGTTCTTAAAATTAGCTCTTTATGAGTTATAAATTCTTTCCTTTTCGATGACAAGTTTTTTTATAAAGTAGGTAACTTCAGTTATTCCCAAACTCAGTACGAATAATTTAATCTGATTTATTCTAGAATAACTGATCTAGAATAATTTATGGTTCTTTGCCTGTAAAAACATATACCTTAAGGAATTTATATATATATATATATATATATATATATATATATATATATATATATATATATATATATATATATATATATATATATATATATATATATATATATATATATATATATTAAATATTTTTTAAATAAAAAAGGATACTAAATAAAGTATGATTGGAAAGGATATGAATAAAATGACAAATATAAAACTCTTAGGAAATATAGAAATAGGTAAAATAAGTTTAAGTGTACGTGATAAAGTAGCGTTTCATTCATATCAGAAACTAAACTAATTTTACTTTTAATTTGATATGCTAAGATTTAAATATATATTCCATTTCAGAGAAAGAACTTAATATCAATTTTTATTAAATATTTAAGAATTTAGTTTTTTAATCTGCAAAACCAGTGTTTGAAAAATATTACAGCAATTATAAAAATATTTCTCCTTTCAAGAATTGAAAAATATTCAAAACCTTAGCAGCTGATATTTAACAGTTGATTTATTGAAATATTTATGTTTTGAAACGAAACATTTAAAGATAAAGTAATGAAAAATATATATTTCTTGCGAGTTCAATTTTTACAGTATGATTAATTTTCGATTCAACATAACAAGAATAAAATTTATGTTCTGAACACATTATAGTAGTTATTTTATTCTTAAACGCAAATTAATAGTACTAGTAAAATATCAGTAAAATAATAAAAAATAACTTCAGTAAGATATAGGTCAGAAATAAAATTTTATGAAAATATTAGCTATATTAAAAGAGAGGAGAATTCTATTTAAATAAAAAATAAAATATACGAATATAATATGCTGAGTCACTCTGATATTTAGCAAACATATTTGTGAGTGAAACATCAGCATTTACAATTGTCAAAAAAAATTGCTTTAATAATAAAATAATAAATATTTCTTATAGTTTTTAAAGTTAATTTGTAAAAAGATAAAATTTTAATTTAATAAAATTGCTAAATTAGTAATAAATACAGCCCTTTGTCATTCTATTACACGTGTATTTAATATCATCTATATATATATATATATATATATATATATATATATATATATATATATATATATATATATATATATATATATATATATATATATATATATATATATATATATATATATATATATATATATATATATATATATATATATATATATATATATATATACATATATATATATATACACTCTACTTTACAAAAATGAATTTCTTGATATGAATTCGATATTCATGCAACGACTTTTTTTGAGATCCCAAAATGTCATTTTTATATTTGACAAGAATTGTTCATTTTAAACGTAAAGCTAAAAATATTGAAATCTTTTGATTGTACAGTTAAATTTACAGTAATAAAATTCTTGAGAAACAAAAAACTTTTCTTTCAGCCAGAAGAATTGATGTACGAATAGCATGATACTAAGTAATTAGTGCTATATAAATAGTACATTTTATTAAAAAAAAATTCATTATAATTAATATGTGAGATTTTAGAATTAAAATTCACGTTAAAGTTGCATGAAATTCAGTGTCGTATGAATAAGTGGTTCTCATTTATAACAAACAAATCATTAATTAGCAACACATGTAATTGAAACATGGTTTCATTTTTTATATTGCATTATTATAAAATTTGTCACATTTTTTTGTTTTCTTTAATATTTTTTTAAAAATTGAATGTCAGTTTGTGTACGTTTATTAATATTATTAATTACTTAGAACTAATTGCAAAAAATATTCAAAATTAACTTCCGAAGATTATATTTTTTTAAGTTTCAATTTCATTTCAATTATTTCTTTTCGTTATAAGATTATATATATATATATATATATACATACATATATATATATATATATATATATATATATATATATATATATATATATATATATATATATATATATATATATATATATATATATATATATATATATATATATATATATATATGTATATATATATAATATATATATATATACATATATATATATAATATATATATATATATATATATATATATATATATATATATATATATATATATATATATATTGTTTTATATTAATTATATTAATACAAGAATTATTGTAGAAATTGTTGCAAATAAAATATTGTAATGAAACCTGTAGGTTCCTTTACACTTTTCTTTAAAATAAATATCTTACTTTTCATAATTAGAAATCTGTTAATAAAAGTTTATTTTAATTACAACCAAAAGTTTCGCAAAAAATTAATATATTTACTATTTTAAAAATCAAAATCTTTAAATCTTTAATTTCCTTTTAATTCATTAACTTATTTTAAAATGTGCAATAATTTAAAAAAGGAAGAAAAAAACCTCATAGTCGAACTCTTTTTGAGAAATTTTTCGTCTGAATATTTTTAAAACTCTTATGCCATTTTAAGACAATATCTGAAACCAACTGCATACATTAAGCGTAAACAGAGAAACTACATGTAAACCTGTAGGTTCCTTTACACTTTTCTTTAAAATAAATTTTCTACTTACATGTATTCTCTCCTAACAATGCAAGAGTTTTACGATTATATTTGATGTTCTGAAAATGTAGGTAATTTAATTTGAAACATTTTTTAAAAATGTTTCTTGAATGTTGTCTGCGATGCTTCCTAAATTTCGTTCTTTCCCAAACTCGTTACTGAAGAGATACTTTTCTGGCTCTGAAAATAGGTGAGACATCATTACAGTAAGTGAGTTTTCTTTATGAAAACATAGACAATGTTATCAAATTTTGAAGATATTTTTTATGTGTGGACCTCAAAATCTATGTGGTATTTTCTTAAAAATATCTGATTTATGACTTTATGAAATAATTCAAATAGAAATGTAGGTAAAATAAAATAATTTTGCAAATAAATTAAAGTGGATGATTTTAAAAATAAATCAAATTTTATTTCGTGTAGTTATGTAACGTTTCTGGCTGCTTGCTTATAATTGATAATATTCTCTGGTAAAGTAATTCTACGTGGACCAAATTAGCAATTATACTATATTAACAAAAGTACGAAATTTATGCCAAATAAACGCTGACAAATTTACTATATATGTTGATTTTATCTTGAATAATATATGCACTCAATTAAATGAATATGTATAGTTGGGACGGCAAATGTTATCTTTATAATTTTATTGTTTGTCCTCATAATCTGTATATATTTTATTTTTCTGTCAATAAACATGTAGTTCAAAGTATCCTTTTTAACGAGTTAAGAAAATTATTTTTTTAGCCGAAAACCTTCTACTATAAATGTTTGTTTTTCATATTCTTAACAGCAGTTTGACAAAGCAATTGTATAAGTTTTAAAATTATATTGAAAGTCATTATGAAAGAATCTTTCGTAATTTGCTTTTAAAATATGCTGTTAAAACTTTAAATTATAAATATTTTATGTGCGCTTTCATATAATTTATTTTATCGCTTCTGTTTTATAGCATTTAAAATAATTTGCCCATTCAGTCACAAATCAAATACCTCTTCTCGTGTTTTATGTAAAATATATATAACTTAAACTTAAATTGTATTTTTATAAAGAATCTAGGTAAGGTTAAATTTTAGTAAATTAAATTGATTAATGTGTTTAGTAGAAATAAAATAATGCGATTATTTATTATGCAAGATTTGTAAATCATCATTTCTGTTTTTATAAATCTTAGTGATTTTGAGATATCACATCTATTTATAAAGACGGAAATGATGATATAATTGTGAAATTGATTAATTTAAAAGCCAACCACTCATATGTTTGACACCACTTGATGGAATTACTAAAAGTCGAAGTTCTTAAAAAGCATCTGAGCATCTCTCGCACTTTTGTAAAGTTTTACAATTATATTTGATGAGTACAAGATTTTTATACGATTAAATTCGATTTTCTGAAAATGTAGGTAGTTTAATTTGAGGAGTTCCTTAAAAAATATTCTTGAATGTTGTCTGGGTTGCCTCCTATATTTAATTCCTTTCTCATATATTTGACACCACATGATAGACTTCCTAAAAGTTGAAGTTCTTAAAAAGCACCTGAATATCTCTCGCACTTTTGTCTCCTTTGAAGGTTTTCTTTTATTGCTAATGAGTAGCATTTAAATATCATCAGATAAAACCCCCGGAATAGTCCAAAGTAATAAGCATCTTATGTGCGCATATAAAATATATAATATACCAATCTCATATCCCAGTCACATCAGCGACTGAATGCGATAGAAGATTTCAAGATATATTTTGATTTAAAAGTGAATTCCTATTACAAGAACATGAAAATCATTCAAGAGAAATATTTTGTCCCCTGCGACTAGAGCAATATAACAACTAAAGGTTCTGGATATCGTTTTGTAAAGCCTTCTAGCATAATTTACCAGATTAAATGGTGTTAGAAATCTTTACAAATTTAACGTCAATTTTAAAGCTTTTAAGCATGATTTTTCATGAATAGTAGGACATATTCACGTGCACAATTAATCAGGTTAATCAGGAAGACTACTGAGAATTTAATCTGAGAGATATTCAAACAATATATATATATATAAATATATAAAATATTAAATACATATATAAATATATATATATATATGTTAATATATATGTACATATATATATATTAATATATATATGTATATATATATATATTTATATATATATATATATATATATATTTATTTATTTATTTATTTATTTATTTATATATATATATATATATATATATATATATATGTATATATATATATATTATAATATTGGTTATTTTCTTCTAATATTGAATGAAGAATTGGATATATTTTTTCAAATGATTGAATGAAAGTGACAGAAACGATCTAAAATTAAAAATGATATCAATTTTAAAATCCTTTAACCCGCTCAAATTATGCATAATTTATAAACTAGATAGAAGCGAAATGTAAGTAGATTCTGTCCAAATTCAATTACTAAATACGGGTATAATTATTCAATAATAAGGCTTCTACGAGCTTACTTAATTTTTTTCTTCAAATTCAAGTAGTTTCCAAGCAACTCTTCAAGGCATACACCATTTATCCCAAAAGAGCAAGCTTTCCTAACACAATTATCATTAGAGAACGAATCGGGGTCCAATTTATTTGCAATTAGGATTCCAATTTCCATTCCAGCTTCCTAGTTTTAATTAATTTTAGGATCTAACTTACCCTTGCTAATAGAGAAACCTCCCACCCGAATTCGAATTCACAGAAAATTTCGGCCAAGTATGGCATCTGCAGTGTACTTTAAGGAAGAATCAGGATTATGCTAGATTTTCGAAAAGACACGCTGTGTTTTTAATTAGTGACGTGCTGTTCTTATTTTTTCGCTCACTTCTTCACTAATTTGGGTTGTTATATGTTGGAAGTGCACTAATTTAAACCTTAAATTTGTATTATCTTTCTACGAATCACAGATTCCTTCTCGCAAGCAATAATATTTAATTAAAAAGGACTTAAAGTTTCTGATAAGGAAGATAATGTATGATCATTAAATACTGAAATTCTTTTGCTTAGAAAAAAGGAACTATCTTGCTTTAACGATATTAAAATGACAAAATTTCTCATTACAGTTTGAATTGTGGTATCAATAACGAAATAAAATGTTGCCGTTAACAGGAATCATTGTAAATTAATCTAAAGCATGATAATAAAAGTTTCCAAGAACGAATTTTAATATAATCTGTTTTTGATTAAAACAGCTCCAATTTCATCTTCAATTATTGAAATAAAGTTATTTATTCTGACAGAAATTTTATTTGCTCTCATGAAGATTATTATTTGCGCAGTATAAATATATAAATTAAATTTTCAGTATTTATTCTAACACAACTACGAATTTAAATATATTTAATGCATATTTACGCAAGAATTCAAATACTTCGAAAATTTTTTTAAAGATCATTAGGAATAAATTCTTTTTCTGACATAATATATATATATATATATATATATATATATATATATATATATATATATATATATATATATATATATATATATATATATATATATATATAATTAGGAAATAACTATACGTGTTTCTATATTTACTTTATGATAACATTACAGAACTTTCAGCAAGATTTTCATTACAGTAGTGTCAAAAATTACACACATAGCTTCAGTTCTTTTACATACAAAATTTCTATCAATATTTTCTGATAATATTATAACAAATATAAATAATTTATTGTACAATATATCAGTGTTTCTTACTTTATTGATAATACTTTGGGTATTTTAAAAGTATTAAATAAATATTACTCAAGTTTTTTATTTATAAAAAATTCATTTCCAATTAAAAGTATAAGAAACAATGGCAAATACGTTTAGTTGAACACATCAAAGTTGTTAGGTAATTAACTGTGTATTATTATTGTCTATATTGGTTTGTTGCATACTAAACTGTCTTTTTTCCATACAAGGTATAATTAAGTAAAGATCTATTGTTTTGAAGTGAATTCTGAATCGCTGCAAACATCCAATTCCTTAGTGGGAAGCAAACTCACGAGCTGTTGAAGCTCTGTTACCAACTTGGTTTCTTTGTTCTTCAACTTGGTTTCAGCTTTCTGTTACCAACTTGGTTTCTTTCTGACATATATAGCCAGAAAAAAACTAACTTTTAATACAAAAGATTGTTCGAAAAAACAGTGTTTCTACAAACATTTTTAATAGCAATTAATTCACTTTTCAATTTTGAAAAGGATTATATTATCTTTGATTCGTCGTATTTGCTTAAAAACTGTACTTTGTAACATTTGTTAGTATTAAGAACAAATTGCTAACTCTGATTTGTACAATTATAATTATATAGTCACACAAAAATTTGTTCCTAACAACTTTTCTTACTATTTAAAAGTACGTGTAAGCTACTTTCTAAAAAAAAATAACTTGGTAATTTGGTGGCATCGTCTAGTTATTTGATTTGTTTTCAAAAAGTAACTAACCAACAAACAAAATGGTGTTACATTTAATGGCAAAGATTAAACTGCATTCGTACATTAAGACAAAATAAACCTATTATCGAGTAAAGTAACGCGTGAAACATTAGTAATTTTACAACGCATTTTGAAATCCCTGTTTTATTGACAAAAACATTATCAATATTATATTGTTTACTTTTAAGAGTAATACTTTCGTTTTTGAATACTTATATTATATTAGTATTTTTGCTTTACTTTAATCAAGCATGGTAAAATGAAGCAGCTACAAGAGCAGAGAAAAAGCTTAATAAAAGCTGTTAAAGGTAAAACATTGGTGTCATACAATAATACCCTTATCTCATGCCATCTCAAGTTTTTTATCCACTGTTATCTCAAGTTTTTTATCCATAAATTATGGTTGCCTTTATCATACCTTAAATTTTTATCCATAAATTGTGATACCCTTATCATACCATTAGTTTTTTATCCATAAATTATGGATACCCTTATCATACCATAAGTTTTTATCCATAAATTGTCACACCCTTATCATGCCATAAATGTTTTATTCATAAATTATGGATACCCTTATCATACCATAAGTTTTTATCCATAAATTGTCACACCCTTATCATGCCATAAATGTTTTATTCATAAATTATGGATACCCTTATTATACCATAAATTTTTTATCCATAAATTGTGATACCCTTATCATGACATAATTTTTCTTCATTTATTATAATGTAGTTCTGAAATTTTGAACAATGATAATAAAAATATTAAATATAAAATAAAGTCCCTATGAATTATATTTTTTCTCAGTATGTTCGCAAGAATTCTTTACAAATCTGTGAAGAAATGAAGAACTCTGCAGAGAAACCTTTGCGCAGATTTTAAAGATGTAAAGAAAACTTTCAATTCTCTCTTACTATTCTCCTTTTACCACTTCCTTTACTTTTTTTCAGAGGATGATTAAAATGGTAAAAAAAACTGATATCTCATTCCGCCAAAGAACCACATTAAAGGTGGAATTCGAACTCATGAACTATTATATTCATAAACTAAAATTAACTCTAGGAACACCAGGAGTCCACAAACCTTAGTTTAAAAATTATTAAGTTATACAAAAAAAAAAGTTCACTTCTTAAATTATACTAAGCAAAAACAGTGATTTTATCCAAGATAGTAATTTATAGTATTCTTAAATTGCAAATTTTTTCAAACAATTATTACATTTTGCAAAACTTCAAAATTGAATTTTTGATGGGATGTTTTATTATAATTTTAACTGATATTTTTTATTTCAACCACTGTTTTCATTTAAACTTCTACATGTCTGCATGGATTTTCATATTATTTGCATGCATACCCAGTTAATAGGTTTTTTTGTAAGATTAATTTTATTTGAAAAAAAATCTTAATGTTTAAAAACTGGATGAAAACATTATATTTTTTTATTCAATACCTATACAATATAATGTTAAAAAAAGTTAGATTCAAAAGGAATTCAGAAAAATAATATTTATAAAAGGAGATTTAATATAATAATAACATTTGAAATAATATTTCAAAGCAATAAAGTAAATAGTTTCAAATGAAAGTCTCATTCAAACCACACACAAAATAAAAAATATATAATGCTGTTTATTTTACAGAGTGTACACTTAAATGACTTAATTTTTTTATACTCTTAAATATCTAATTCAGAAAACACAAAGTATGGATGAAATCCCATTTGAAAAAACATTATTCAAGTTGTACAAAATAAAATATCTTTATAAAATATATTAATTTTTCAGTTCAGAGTTTAGCTGAAAATGTAAGAAATGAAATCAGTGTGTGTGTGTGTGTGTGTGTGTGTGTGTGTGCGTGTGCGTGTGCGTGTGCGTGTGTGTGTGTGTGTGTGTGTGTGTGTGTGTGTGTGTGTGTGTGTGTGTGTGTGTGTGTGTGTGTGTGTGTGTGTGTGTGTGTGTGTGTGTGTGTGTGTGTGTGTGTGAGAAGAAATGTCTCCTAAAGAATATTATAAGGAAATACATACACACACTTATTTGTAAGTAAAATTGAAACTGATGCATAAACATTCTTTCAATTTAAGCCGGCATGAGTTTGCGGAATTACCTCAACATGAAGTGCATGACTCAACAAGTATTTAGAAATATCCTGGAGTCAATTTATAGCTTGAATTTTGCAGAAAATTTCGCAAAACCATGGACCTCATACATCCTAAGTAGTGGAGATGTTTACTGAATGATATGTTGTAACGGCTTCCAGATGTTCTTGGTAATGTTTACAGTTGGGTTTTGATGATGGAAAGAGAAGTATGTAAAATAGGGAAAAAGTTATCTTAGAATCACTCAGTATCAATTTTTTTAATCTTATCGTGCTAGAATTCCCTTAGTTACTTAGAATCTACAATGGAGAGGATTATTGTAGCTGTAAATGCTCATACAGAAATTTTACTCATGTACGAACTCAATAGATATAATCAAAGTCCCGGTTTTACTCGCTTCACACCCTCGACACCATCACCGAGGCTCTGCCAGCATGAAAATATTCCTGCTATCAAAGGTCGAGTCCTTACATTCCAAAGATTCTCTTTATATTGTCATATTCCCGTCCTCATGATACGATTATTAATGATATTCATAAAACCAGTTCATGTGTTTCTAATCTGATTGACATTATAACAATGGGGTAAGCTAGCCTAAGTAAAACTTCGTTTCTTGTAATCAAAAATAGTGCAATTGTAGTACTTCACGCCCGATTGTGATCATTGGGAAAATCGCCCTCTGATTCTTATCAATGGTTAAGCATTGAAATCTAAAACAATATTTCTTTTAATTTTTTGAGATGGCATGTTTTATTTAACGTAGCCTATAACATTTTCTTAACATCTAAAACAATTTTCTTAAATTGTTTTAAATGTTAAAAAAAATGTTATAAGTCTATTTCGTTTAAGGATTTTTCTCCTTTGTTGTCAAGGATCAAATTCTACGATGTCTTGTTTCTTACAATATGTCATTTGAATTTTGATGTCTTATCAATAAACATTATTCACGATCCACTTATAAAACGGTATAACAAAAAAATAAAAAATTTCCTCAATACCTTTTGTGCGTTCACTACCTCACCATTCGAGTCTTTTATTTCTTGACAATACCAATGTTGCCTGATATTTCTTATACACGCTTTATCTATCTCATCGTATCCTTGATTAATTGTATACCTTCATTATTCTTATTTACACACTTGTACTAGTCAAACAAATACTTGAGCATAAGTATTTTTTTTCGAATACAATTTAAAAATTTCTGAATTAATTTTGATATTAATATTACCATGTAGTCTTTAATGAGCAATGAGTAAATATATGCATATTATTAAAAGCCATAAATATGATCCGTTTTAGAGAAAATGTTATAATTGTATTCAATTATTTATATCATCATATACGAAATCAATAATTTTTTATTTGTTGTTTTTTTTAATCTCCATTTAAATTTATTAAAAGATTTTTAATATTATAGTTCAATTATAGTTATGTTTTATTTCATTTAATTAATATTGACAAAACTGCATTTATTGATTTAAAAAAAGTACATACAATCAAACTTGAATAAAAAAAATTAAATGTACGCATTCGTGTTACGAATAATTATCACTAATTTAAATTTCCATAATAAATTATCCTGATTAAATTTATTTCTGCTTTTGAGACTTTTACAGAATGTCTGTATTCCTAAATGTAATACAAAAAACTGTATTTCTTGTGAAATGTTTTTAAATATTTTAAATTATGTTACCAAAAATAAATTCATTCGAAAAAAATCAGAAATTTTACTTGAATGGTGTTTATAATAAATTTAAACTGAGACTTAAAAATAGAAAACATTGCCTAAATAATGCAAAATACAAGTCCAGAAAAGTAGTAAAAACCATTCTTAACTCTTTTTTTTAAAAAAATATGGAAAACACACCTACAAAATTATGTATGACGATATAGAAAAAATTTGCATTATTTGAGTAACAATCTTTAAGTAATTCATAATACAAAGCTTCTAAAATACGTTCTGATGTTTAGAAAATTCTTGTTATTTTTAAACGATTGAAAATTCTATTTTGTACGCAAAAATTATTAAATTTTCAAATTAATATTTTAATATAGTTTCAAATAATGATTTTATTTATCCCTCACTAATTTTATCACTAACTTTATTTTTACAAAAAAAATTTCTCAAATAAAATGACAATTTAATGAATTCGTATTAAACTGAGTTATTACTCATGAAACAAATATTCTACAATAAATATGAAATATTGCTTTTATATATCTGTTAAAAAAATTCTGAAACTATTAATATAAACGTTTTATTTGAATTTTACTGAAGACAAAAATGTTTCGCAGAATTTGTTTTACATCATATTATTGCGGTAAGAGACAAAAGAAAAATGCTTGTATTGTTGGACAGTTAAGGTTGGTTTTCGGAAATTACAGACAAGAAAACACAAATTATAGACTATTTCAAATTTAAAGCAAATTATATACTTTCTATAATTCCCATATTGCTTAGAAATTAGGAAATAGCTAGACGTTTATGTATGAAAATATTATTAATTTTTAAATATTTTTAATTATTTTAACTATAGACAAAGTCTTCTTCAATCAAACTGACTCTTTGTAGATTTTCTACAGTGGGAATATTTAACAATTATTGATGTTCGAAAGATAGCAAAGTTTTTCTTTTGCTTGTGATTAGCGTTTCTGTCTTCTGAGCTGAGGGTTCTGGGTTCGAATCCCAGTTCAGGAAAGAATGTTACTTTCTCTCTGCGTTTCTCTCTCCTTTTGTTTGAGATGATGTATGAATGTGGGCCACTCTATAAAAGAGTTTTTGGTGGTATGGCGTGGGTAAGGCTACTCGCCTCCGTTACTTGTTTCAAAGGTGCCTGCTGATTAACAATAAATGAGTAGCTGTTCCCGGTCTTGTTGTGTATCAGACACTCAAGTGGGCACCATTTTTAAAAAGGCATTTGAAGAAGGTATATTCGAGACTAAATATAACAATAATTTTATTACACAAAAGCATCTCATCCTAAATTTAATAAAGTCATTATGATCAATTTAGAAAGCAAATCAATCTGATTCTTTTCACTGAATGGACACCATTTTGAGAAATGTGTATTCTTAAATTAATTTTTTATCCTTTCTGTGGAATAAAACAATTTTCACTTATTCATAATTTTTATGCTTATTTTTCTCTTTTAGTCGATTTTTCTATTTGGAGTAACCGTATTTAAACCAGTAGTCATATTTGAGATCCCCAAAAATATGATTTTATATCAAGTACGATTCTTGAACGAAGATAACAAATAGTGTTATATACTCCTCCAACAAATTTGTGACATAACAAATTGCAAAAAAATAATGAAATAGTCAATGAAATTATATTTTACTATAGATTACATTGTAAATAAATATCATTTTTATATTATATTGAGTAAATTTTTGCATGTAGCTGTAAATTAAATCAAAGAATCTAGAGTAATCTGAATATTGCTTAAATAATTCTTCGAATTTAATATTGCTCCATTTTATTCTAGTTTTAGATTTGAGTTTTTGAACAAATTTTTACACCTTTTTAAAATTTATTCATCAATATTTAAGTTTATTTAACTGCCATGTGTGACCCTAATTTCTCTTATTTAATTGTATGATTTATTTTCCAATATATTACCATATTTTTGCATAAAAATACAAACAAGTCACGTAACTTTTTTTGGCAGAAATATTATGTAAAATAAAATTTATAAAATATAAATCGATTTTAATAATTATTTTAAACCCATTAATTTTGAGATAAGATAATATTGCAGAAAAAATTTCATAGTATCTTTATATTTGAAATCATAGACAATTGTATAAATCATGTTATAGTTAAGCACATTATTAAAAAATAACCTTAATTATTGCGATTATTACGACTTCTGTATTAAAAGAATCTAAAGTTTTCGTTTTGTGGTAACAAATAAAATGTATTCCTTGAAATCTTTCCAAAAATTGTATAAGCTATTTTTTAAATGTTACTATAAAATCGTAATATATTCATTGAGAGCACTTTACAACAAACTATGAATCAAGAAAACACAGAATAAGTTTTTAATGACTTAATTATCAGTAGTTAGTCATATTAGAAAAAGTATGAGTAAAAATTGATAGCTTAATTGATATTTTAAATAGTATTACCTTATCTGTGTGTGTGTTTAATATAATAAAGTTTGTTCACTATACATATATGTCAGTAATTACTTCCTAAATTGTTGACTAATTCGTAGAAAATAGTATAAACTGCATATAATTTTTCTTTTCAGTAATACTTTTTAAATATTTCATCCATCAAAAAATAGTAATTATTGAAAATAATTTTAACATTATATTTTCATAAATTATAGTTATTAAGAAGGATTTAAATACATTTAAAGGGGGGCTAAATTCTTATGTTTTTTCTTTAAGAAAAGTAGTACATTTTTATAACTGCGAATATATATAACAAATATAAAATAGAATCATTAAATTTTTGAGTTAGATTATTAAAAAATAAAAGCGATATTTGATATAATTTGTATCTTTTTATTTCAGTAGGAGAAAAGACAACATCTCATTTTGTTCTATATCTTAATTTCAATCAAAAAATTGATTCCATTCACATTTACATTTCATCAAAAATAAAAAAAAATTCTGATTTGTTTACTTTTTATTCACATGAAAAATAAATTATTTACATTTTTAATGATCTTAAAAGCATTCTTCATTTAGTCTTCTATTTCATTTCCACCCTCAGTAATAAACGTCGATTAATAAAGCACAAGTCACTTCAAAACGCTTTCCCTACGTTAGAAATCCTAAGCACTTGAGTGTCTCATGGGAAGAGAATGAATTCTCGGAAATGTGATTTAATTACACCCACTATCTCTATCATACATAAATAGATGATCAGTTTACTCGCTAAAAATCCCCCCTGTTGCGTCCAACACCCCCACCCCTAAGCGTCAACAGAAATTAAAGGAAGGGGGGAACTAAAGAGGAAATTTTAATTCATCCCCTCTCCTCATCAGAATTAATGGTACAGTCTGAAATTACTTGCCAACGCATCAGTAGTTCTTTGATTAGTTTCTGCAGTAATCAGTGTTTTCCAGAGACTGGCGCTGTGTATCGGCCATGTGCGTTTACCTCTCATCTTGTGATATATGTTACCAATTGTGGTTCATTAAATTGAGCATGACGAGTTTTAACGAGGGAGTATAATCTCAAAGACTGGGATATAGTGTCCATCTCCGCTCGAGGATGATCAACGGAGAATATCGGATCAGCTTAACTGAGTCTTGGAAATTTCGATTTCATGTTAATGCTTTCGGAATGTGCATATGCGAATATTGATGCTCAGTGGTAAACCCAGTATGAATTTGTGTGGAGATATTAGTTGGATTGTGAAATGTTTAATTTCATGGTAATGAAAGCTAACTTTCCTTAATTGAGATGATTAATTCCTAAACATCTTAAAAGTATTTAAACGGAAGTTTGGAGAGTGGGAATTACTATGAGTTTTCATTGAGTCATGTACACTTTTCAACATCTATTGAAACATCTACACTTTTTAAAAATAATATTTTCTGCGATGATTTTTTTTAAGGAAAATAATAATTTATCTTATTATTATTTTGGAAAATCGTGTCATAGCAAAAAGTTTTCATTACAATATCTTATGCGCAATGGTCTTCTGCAGGATAAAGCTTTTCACAGGGGAATAAGATTTGAAACAAACAGAAACGTAAGAAACTTAAAATACTAATAAATTTTAAACAAAGCAATTAAAAATCGATATGTGTTTAGTGTCATCTTTGAAAAAAAAAATCTTAAATTAAAATAAATCAGTGTAAATATGTGAATTATGATCCATTAACAAGTCCATATTTGCATATGTTATTAGTTTAAAGGATCTTTAATGACATCTGTCAAATAGGATGGGTAACTACATAGAACTTTTTTGCAACAGTATTAAAATGCAAATTTGCTTTCTCTTAATTAGAATATTCATCAAACATTTGTACTTTTTGACATTAAATGATGCTTTAACCGTACAAAGTAAATAATATTTTCTTAACGTTCACGTTTAGAAATATGCTTAATATTTTGGGAATATACTCGCATTTATAATTATATTTAATTTTAACCAAAACAATATAATGTACTTATTTTAAACGCAAATTTTATATTATTTGTTTTAAATAAAATGTTGAAAATGTAGCACTAAAGAAATGGATAAATCATGAATAATGTATACATAAGACCTGATTTTATATATTGTAGGAAGGTGTTTTTTTTCCAATATATTGGAAATAAGAAATGGTATTGTTGAACGATGTTACACTCATCACTAAAGTATACTCTAGAATGAAAATTCAATTGAAAATAATGGTAAAAAAGAAAAAAGGGTTAGTCATAAATTTTGAAGTCTTGTAAGAATTGATGAATGGACTAATAATATATGACATACTTAAATTTTTATATTAACTCATAGTTATTGATGACAAGTTATGCAAAAACACCAAAATATTCAAATTGGTGATAGGTCTAGTAAATACATTTCAAAGCTCTGCTGTATAGCAAAAAGTACTATTAAATATACTTAATATATTTTCCTTCACGGTTGACTGACCTATTTTTAAGTTTCTTCTATACCAAAGTTCTCTTACATTAAATTATTTAAAAGAAAATTCATCCTAGTTTTTAGATCCTTTTTTTCTTGGAATTTTTTTCCCGGTATTACCCTCAGGGTATGGAGCAATTATCTGATATCCAACTCCCGTTATCAGACAAAATGTCTCGATTTTGGCGAGAATTTTTTTTTTTTACCTCGAGAAGAAAATTCGGAAAAAAGGAGTTCACTTTATACTTTTCTCGGTTTTTATTTTCTTACCCTGTCGGATTTGATGAATGACTGGCGATATTTTAATCGATATCTGACCGCACGAAGAATGTGAAAGAAAAATATCAGGAGCTAATGTGTGAATTTCTTCTTTAATATTTCTGCTTCTGCCACTACTTTTTGGTTGAAAACAGGTCTTGAACTTTTCTTTCTTATATGGAACCTCTTCATGTGAAATACATTCAAATTGATTGTAGTCGTATTATTTCTTGAGAAAATATTGTAGAAATCTTAAACTTCTATTTTGATGAGCTCATATATTTATAATTATTACACAATATTTTTGTACATGATTATAAAATGCAAAATAGAAAAAAAAGTTTGGAAAAAACTTACTAAAAAATTATAAACTGAATTCATTTTATTAAAAATCTATTTTTGAAAACTATTTTAAAATATGTTTTCTGGGGAATAAAAAGCAAAATTTAGTAATAGAAACTAATTTAAAGAGTGTTTAATAATATTTATTATTTTAAAAAATAAGTTTTATATGTCTGAATTTTTCAGTTAATGTTACCAATTTTAGTCACAATTTTTAAAATAAAGCCCATGAATATTATCATTTATTGAATGTCACGTCAATCAATTTATTGAGCCCAAAAAAATAGAAAGCAAAGTATGAGAAAATAAAAAAAAAATTAATTTATGCCTTTTAAAATTTGTAATTGAAAAATATCTAATATTATTCAAATGAAAATTTGAAAAGAGTTGAAATTATTGTTAAAACACTTCTCATAATATTGTTTTATAAGTGTAAATTATAAAAATATACAAAATATTAAAAAAATAATGCAATCCTGTCAAAGGATAAATAAAAAAAATATATTTTAAAAGAAGTAAATTAAAATTGGAGAAAATTAAATTACTTAGAAGAATATTCTTTAGAAATTTGACCAAAATACCAAAATATGTTGAGAAAAATTTCAAATTGCGCAACAACAATATGCAAATAATATTTTCTCTTCCGAAATAGCAGTTGAAAAATAAAGATTGTTAAAAACTAAAGTAAATAAGTAAATTTTATGCTTACTTAAAAAAATTTTTTTTCACTATATATTATTGGTAATGGTATGAACTGAATAACAATTAAATATTATTTCCTCAACATGCATAGTATGAAATGAATAACCATTAACTATTATTTTCCTCAGGTAAAAAAAAAATTGATCACTACACAGTGGACAATTAAATGGCCTATAATTGTTGAAAGGGAATTAAATATACATCTCATATTAACGCCTTCTTGAATAACTTTTTCATAAATAGAGGACTATATTTCTGAACTACAGGAAGAAAATTAAAAAATTCTTGATTTATTAGGAAAAATGTGCATGCTGAAATTATAAAATAAATATCCATTCCTTGTTGTTCAACAGTAACTGCGATAGAACACGATAACTTACATCCCAAAACTCACCGGCTAAAAGCATTAAAATGAAAACAAAATCAAGAATACTAAACATTTATTTCTCTCCTCAGTTGATTTCATATTCATTTGCGAAATCGTTTTTATAGTAATTGTTAGTCTCATGCTATTAAGCATGACTTGAATATTCCTCTGAATTTTAAGTAGCTAGTTACAAACTATTCATAATAAGCAAGTGTTAACTAGTTACAATATATCAGTACAAACAGAATTTGAAATTAAAATAAAAATGAAAATTCTAAAAAGGGAGAAAAAATACTAACAAATCATAGCTTTAAAATCATGTTTACATCTCAGGACCTGTGCATGAACAATTTTCTTTTTGATATTTTTTTGCCATTCGTTATGCTAAATAAAAAGAAAAAAAATCAACAAAAATTTCTGATAAAGAAAAAGAAAGTTTTGTTAAGAGAAAAATTTTCGTACTTTTTGGCGCACACTCCACTAAACAAAGCTTATTTACGAGAGCATTTCGAACGTCATATTTTTCTTGAAAAAAGATAAAATTAAAACAGTTTTCACGAACAAATAACATCAAAAAACAGCAAAGTATAACAAAAAATCCTACAGACGGGAAAAGTAAGTCTAATTATATGGTTGTTGGGCATAAGGAAAAACGTTGAATATTTTTTTTTAAGATGCATCGAAAAAGTTCAAGCAGAAAAGAAATTTTTTCTATTCCATAGTTTATTTACTATTGAAGCGTTTGAAAAGAAATTTCATTTTTAGTAAAGTTAAGGTTTAAAAGTTATAGAAATAAGAAATATTTTAAATGGATAACAAAATACTCGTTCAGGGTATTTGTTAAAGAAAAAATTGAAATAATATCATTTTTTTTGCAAACTTTAAATTCATATTGTTGTAAATAGAAATGGATATTATAGAACATTGGAAAAATTATACTCGATTTTATGAAAATACTATTTTATTATTGGTAATTTTTGAAATTTTTATTGCAAACGATAACAGATAGTAAAATATTAAATCAACTAATTTATCTCAAATGCTGTAAAAAGTTAACTGGAATTTCTTTATTTCTTTTTAAACTTATATCTTATGATTGATTAAATACATTTATTTAATCTTAAGATGGAACAAAACTTCCTAACTCCTTATTTTTGCAGCATGCTTTAAAGACATGTGTTTTGCTTTAATTTTAATTGATTCAAAAAGTGGAGTCATATATATCGAACGAAAAAATCAAATATTAAAAGTCAAAAAACAATAATAAGGCATTGATAACTTATTCAACATTTATTTTCTTTTAAAAAAAGCTAAAAACTTATTGAATAATTTATTTTTATGTGAATTTTGAATTAGCCTTTATTATCTATATGACTAATTACGTACTTATATTTTCATTACAAAATCCCAAAATTGAGCTCTTCTACAACGCTTCAATTTGTCAGCGTATTTAAGAAACCTAGCATTTGTTGATAAATTCAAAAAATTGTAACCAAGGAAAATGATAAAAAAATAAAATTCAAAGATAAAAAATAAATTATTAAAAGAATGTTAATTAATCGTAACTTACTACTTTTATCAGTAAGAGCAGTATGATGATAAATTTTAAAGATATTTCATTAAAGTTAGGTATCTAAATGTACAAATTACAAAATAAAAATAAATTCATCAAATTGCATGTGAAAATAACAACAAGAATTAAAAATAAGAGTAATTATTATTAAAATACATAAAGGCTTAATCAAAGTTTGTTTGTTTAAAGTTATAGTTGAATCATATATGCAAATTATTGCATCGCCCCAACGTGTATGGATCTTCATCTAGGCTAAGTGTGGTATTCTTTTTCCGAAAGAGTTTGATATGTCTAACAATTCTGACATTATTATCACAAATGTCTAAAAGAAAAACCAATAATTTACTTCTTGAAGAAGGACTGATATTGGTGAAAATTGGTATTAGAAGGAAGACAGCGTATAGAAAACTGATGTTAAACACCGTTGTATGAACAAAGTTGAAATATAGTTACTCTTTGAGAGTCAAGGAAAAGTTCAATCTTGAAGAGCTTCGTATCTACATCAGACAACAATGAATTGGCACATGATAAAATGAGGGACGAACAACGTATGTCTGCCTTACAACCCTAATCGTTCAATATGAGATTTTTATACAAACGATCATTTAAGAAAATCCTTGGAAGATTAAATGAAATTCCATTCAGATGAAGAAAGGTAACAGTCAGTTTTGAACGTTTTATGTTCTTCAGTAAAAAAGGGAGTTTTACCAAATGGATGAAAAGAACTTTACTCTTTGCCTTAAAAACAGTATTCTCTAACTACATATAGAGAAGATAATAGATGGTTATATTATTCGACAAGAACACTACGAAACTCATATTCTTAAAGATGCAATAAACCCTACAGGGAAAATAGGAACCTACAGGGGGAACAGGGAAAATACAAAGATCATCATATTGTCTTCTCTAAGATAATATTCCATTTCTCATCATAACAAGTGTCCAGAAATATTACTATCGTACAGATGGATCCAAATGTAATCTCGAAACTAGTGCCTATACTGGTGAAACCCATTCAAGCTAATTTAGGTATCAACGGCATACTGATATTCAAGGTGGAAGTGTTGGCAATTGAATTAGCAGAAAATGATGTAAGTAAATGTAAATTTACTGATATTGTAGTTTGGATTCACAAAGTTTAGTATTACTTCCGTTTTTATCCCACAGAAAAAATCGTCAATAATACATAATAACCGACATCATATACGTTACAGTAAAAGTAATCTTCAACTTTCTTAGATCAAGCGGTACACTTGGGAATCAACTTGCTAGTTACAAGACAAAAAACGCATCTCAAAATAGCAACTTATCAATAACATATTTAAAAATGTTTTCTTCATGGCTTAAAAATATCCTGAACAAGAGGCTTCTTCACAATATTTGAGAGTATTAATGCATTAATCCAACTACCAGAAAATATATCTGCAATCATTTTTAAAACAGTGTTTACTAACTACTTATGTACAAATCCATTTCTCAATTATTTGTTGATAAAATATGAATCATTTTCCGTATACCCTCGTTGAAATAAAAAGCCCCAAGCATGCTCAAGCAGACAACCAATAACTTCCTTATGTTACATAGTAAATTCAACTTTAACAAGAACTTTTCAAATAAAACAACTATCTTCACAAACTGATACAGCTTTTATTAAATTTTTCATCAAGAATTCACATCTAAAGCGTAAAACAATATTTATACTACAATTTCTGTAAGCTTAAGGAACAGGACTATGTCACGAAAGATAACAACAGATTCGATGTGATCAATCAATTCATTTTTCTAAATTCAGAATAGTAATACATTGAATAAATATAATTTGCACAAGCCACTTTCATAATTTAAAATATATAATGAATACTACTGATTAGTATATTGACTTTCATTTTCAAGAGTATATTTTATACACAGATATTGTGGATGATTAATTTAAATTATTTTTTCCTCTCTCTCTTTTACGTTGTTTTTTATTATTTAGCATTCTCTACTTTCATTTTAAATTTATTTTAATTCTTTCTTCATACAATAAAGGGTGCTTAAAATTTATTTCTGAAAAGAACTGAAATGCAGATCCTATTGCATAGGGTTTGCATAAGCATCATTGGACAACCATTATAAAAATATTTTTCTATAAATATAGTTATACCACCTATAAGTGAAGACAGGTACTTCTTTACATTAATATATATAAATATATATATATATATATATATATATATATATATATATATATATATATATATATATATATATATATATATATATATATATATATATATATATATATATATATATATATATATATATATATATATATATATATATATATATATATATATATATATTAACAAGGAGTTTTAATAAACAGATCAAAAGATCAAATATGGACTGTAATCATTTAAATTTTTAAAATTTTTTTAAAAATTGCCCATATCAAAAACGATTTTAAGAAGAATAAAAATAATTAATAATAAAAAATTTTTAAAAAACAAAGGAAAACAAAATTAAAAACATGATAATAACTAAAAAAGTTTAAAAAAAAATAAGAAAAAGATTGAAATAGAAATTCATTCTCATCAGAGAAACAGGGCTTAAAGATAGAGTAATTTTGAATTCATTTGTGTAAAGATTCTTAAAAATAAACAAGACTACGAATAAAATAAAAAAGAAATGAAAAAAGTTAACAGATTAATATATTAATTAAAAGATGAGAAAATCAAAAGCAAACTTTTTCAAAAAAAAACAATAGTAATAATAATTATACGTGGCGGTGTGCATTAAATATATATTAAATAACATATATAATTGTGGTTTTCTAATACATTAAATAACTGTTACTTTAAGATAAGGAAACATGACATAAATAAGGGAAAAAGTAAGATCCTTTATAGAATTCTACATTTATATTTTAGTAAATACCAACTAATCCTTTTCATCAGTTGAAGATTTCATACATTTCGATTTAAATTGATAGTTAATTATGAATCCTCATTGTTCCACTTATACGTTAACACTTAAACTAAAAAACAACTTGATATTTTATCTGATTTTTTTTTATTTTGCCCGCAAAAAACAAAACAGAATTAGAGTAATTTTCCATTAAAACGCGTTCATAAAAGTAGAAACAACATTAATATTAAAATATGCACAATTTATATTTATGAATATGTATTAATATTTTAAAAGGATATTACAAACACCTGTATATATAAATCAAATAAATAAATTCAATTACTAAATGAAAATTAATGGTTTACTTATGCATACCATTGTAACAGAATCTCAGTTGTATCAGTTAAAATGTGGAAAGCAATTGATTAATTAAATTGATTCGTTTTCATTAATCACTCGGATTAAAATAGATGTCGCGGCTTGAACATAATGTATACAATCAAATATTTGCTTAAAACATTTATCTCCATTCCCATGTCTAATACCCTCATCATCTGAAATTCATATAGCCTAGTGAAAGAATATTTACCATTGTTTAACTATATCGGATGCATTTTGGTGTTAAAATTGATTGAATGAGCACACCATTCATTATATCTCGAGTTGAATGTTTGTGGAGCGATAAGGAAGAGGACGAAATCATGATCTATTTCCTGACCTCTGTGAAAAGTCTCATCCAGAGCCATTATTCGGGAACAATGATGAATTCCGAATGTGAAAAGGATGAGTCACTCTGCCATTAATACCTGATTAATTCGCGCGTAAATAATTTCAACAACAACTCTTAATGAATAGGATTCCTGCTTGACGTGCTATGAAAGAGGAAGCGCATTTAGATTAGGAATTGCTTTGAGACACTTTAACGGACTTAAATTGATAATGGGAAGGAATTTGCCCCAAAACATGTGAATGATAAATGCTAACGGACCCACTTTAAGCAAAGAGACAGAGTTTTGTTGATGAGGAGCGCTGTTGAATTTAATAGGAAAAACGAAGTAGGAAAATGGGCGGAAGAAATTTCCCTTTCTTTTGGCTTACTTTAACCTCGCAAAATTTACAGTCCTTAAAAATTTAATTCGTGTTTCATGAGACAAATTTAATAATCAAAGAGAAGTTTTAACAATTTCAACGTAATTTCTTATTAAAGTAAAAAAAGTCCCTTTTAGAAAAAAAAGTAATTCCCTTTTAAATAGATAAATAATATAAAGAAGCCCCGGTCTTTAGATATTAGATGTCTGGTTCAACTCCTGTAACATCAATTCGACAAACGACACCTTCTTTGTGTGTCGGTCGAATATTTCATTCAGTTTTTATACGAAAAATAATTTTTCGCAAGCCATTAAATCCTACGTAAGGAATTAATCCTACTGCATAAGGTATTAAATCATGCGTAAGGTTTAAATAATATAGTTGGTAAGGCATTAAGTCATACGTAAGGCATTAAATCATAAGTTAGGCATTAAATCATACATTTGGTAAGGCATTAAATCATATACTTGGTAAGGCATTAAATCATACATTTGGTAAGGCATTAAATCATATACTTGGAAAGGCATTAAATCCTATGTAAGGCATTAAATCCTACATAAGGCATTAAATCATACGTAAGGCATTAAATTATACTTTGGTAAGGCATTAAATTATACATTTGGTAAGGGATTAAATCCTACAGAATAGCATGCAATAGGAACTGCACTTCTTCAAAAGAGCAAATTAAATATTACATTTAATTGTATTAAAGTAGAAGTACACATTTCAAATGAAAATAATAGTAGATATTAAATAGCAAAAAAATAATAGAGGAAAAGAAGATAATTAAAACTGAGAATCTAATAACCATATAATAATTATATAATCTTGAGAATGAAAGCCGATACTAGTCACTAACGTTCATCATAAAATTTGAAATAATGAGTGAGTTGTTCTGGTAATGTTTATCTAATATAAGGCTATTCTAAATATGTTGGAAAATCAAGTGCTTGGTCACGCTGTTTTTCTTGACGTTGTTTAGTTTCTTTAGGAGAAAGGAGTTGCATAACTTTTTCTCCTTCGATATGCATTGTTGATGAAGAATTTAATAAAGGCGGCTTTAGTTTGAGAGGAATGTCTTTTTGTTTGAAAAGTATCATTCTCTAAATAATGTTGTAAGACTCCTGATTGTTTGCATGATCATTTCATATTTTCTGTGCTCTTTGTCCTAAGTACACTGGGAATGTTCCATGATTTGTAAGCAAGTAATTGGCACCAGTGAATTTTTAAATAAATAATCTGTGAACACAGTTTTAAAAAAGATTGTAGATCAACCTTCCAGTGATTTGATATAGAGAAGTTCTAGTAGGCTCTTCCAATAGGTTGAACAAATAACATTAATGGTTAGAAAGATTAAAAAGATTCGTGTGGCCTTTGCTAATAAACTTAAATGAATAAAAAAGTTTCATGGCCCGGAAAATATAATTAGAATATTTCACACCAGATATGGCTATATATATCAGTTACTATATATCTCCTTCTTATCACATTTGGACAATAATGCTAGATATTTTTATTTTGTGTTATGTATTGCCCTTTGCAAATCCCCATTGGAAAAGTATCTGTGCTTTGTTATATCAGGTTATAGCGTTGTAAAATACTAGAGATCAATTCAACTTCGTATCAAATGATCAACGCAGATGATAATGAAAAGATATTTGCATTAAATCTAAAGCTATGTAGTCAATACTACGCAAAAATGATCTTTAGACAGAATGTTACTTTTTATTTAACGGAGAAGACTGATTTCTAAGTGTTAATTTTCATAATGTTAAAACAATGAGTTATCCTATGAATAAATGATATAGACAAGATTAAATCTAAATTATTTTATGAGCTATTAAATATCAAAATAGTCAAACATCTTATACATGCATTTTTCTTCTTTAACATTTTATTTAAGTTTGATTAATGACAGAAGTTTTATTGTCATTCAAGTGGGTGTCAAAAATGTGTGCCTTCACACTATGGATTATAATATTAAAAAAACAACAAATTTTAAATATAGTAAAGATCTTAAATTTGAAGTAAATAATGTTTCTAGAAAAGCAGAATAATTTAGAAAAACGAAATAAAGATGATATACACAACATGAATATCATCTTTCCTGTTTCCTATTATTAAAAAATAAGCTATTATTAGATACTATAAAAAATAAGCTGTTACTAAAAAATAAGTGTCTATATTCCCTCTTTATAAATTGAATTTATTGTAGGCATTGTATTAATATAAAAATTTTAATAATGAATGCATTTTTGTATTTAAAAAACTATACATTTTGCAAAACAGTAACTTAAAAGATTACTTTAAAACTTCTCTTAATTAATTAAACTTATTCATTGTGTAATGAGAGAATAAACTTCACATTAAATACCTAAATAAAGTTTATTAAAACAAAAACTTCAATTACTAACATGGCGCAACACAAATGATTATCTTATAAATTTGTAGCGATATCTGTAATATAATATTTAATTTTTAGATATTTCCAAACAATAACTATTTGAAAATTTAGTTGTGACGGCTAACAACATATTTTCATCTTATAAGAATATAAATTTTGACTACTCTGAAAGATAATATTATTGATACTTATTCGAATGATGTTTTCTGATATAATCTCATAAAACGATTTTAGCTATTCACTTTGGAAAGACGATTATATATAATTATAAATATATCTTAGGAAAATTAACAAAGAAAAACTCGTAGAGAAAGAGCGATTGATCATGGAATAGAGTATAAATGTAATTTTAATTTCGATTTTCCAATTTTTTTTTTATTTTAGAAATTTTAACTACTTTTAATTTTAATGAAATCTATTGAAAATAAATTTAATAAAAACAACACATATCATTGATTATCTCAGTAGTTTTAAAACACTTTTTCAACTATACTTTCAATAAGGATTAGCCTTTTTATACATTAATTATCGAAAATCTCATTGCTTTTATTCGGAAATAAGCATTTCTTCTTTGTGAATTAAAAAATTTGCTTAATGATTCATGTTAAAATTTAAAAATTATTTAATTTTTTGGATCTTCTTTAAAATTAAAATCTACAATAATCCAATTTTTTTTCATCCTTTCAAAAATTTGTAACCAAAGGAAATTTAATCTTTAAATTAGCAAAATAGTATTTAAATAATCAATAACTTTGCTATAAATAGAAGTAATGCCTAATTTTATATAAATTGAATTCAAGAATATAGCCTAACATTATTATTTATTTAAGAAAAAAATTATATGCTTTATAGGAATAAAAGTAATTACTTACTATTTATATTTTGGGAGAAAGTTTCTCTAATACAAATAAAAGTGTCTTGAAAATTTAATACTTGCAAATACCAAAAAAATTTCTTTGTAAATGGTGAAAAGATTGTATTTGAGAGTTTTCTTAAGGGAAATGAAATAAAGTATTATATTTGATCCTTTTCGTATAAATTGCAAGGATTTTTGAATTTACCATCTATAAATATTAAAATATAAAATACATATTTTTAGCAAATCATATTCTATTCATAGTAAAATATTCTATCGTATTCAAACATTTCTTTGAAATTTATTTGTTCTCAGCTATCTGAAAAAATCTTATCTATAATACTGCAAACACATGGCTTCAAAATCTCTTTATATACATATTTTTTTTAAATATGTAAAGTTGAAATTTTATACTTGTTGAAATCCTTTCACTAGGAAAAATATATACACCTTATATTTTCGAAATTCAATCTGAGAAAGTCAACAAGATTAAAGCAAATATTAAACAATAACTTTGAAAACAAATTTAAATAATCTTATATTTTTAATTATTTATTCATTTAAATAAATTACATTATTCAAAAATGTTTCGATACATTTTCACAATGTCATAATTTTTATAAAATTTATCTCTCTTCCAAATAAAAAATCAAATATTTTAAAAATGTACATTGAAGTAATATTAAATGAGATAATCGAAAATTGAAATGGTAATAAACTTCAACAAGAAAAAGAAGGTAAAGAATATATATACATATTAAGAAAATCTTTTAAAATATATATTGAAAGCAAACTTCTAAAAATTACAACTTTTTATTTTCATGTTAACATTACATTACGATATTATAAATGATTATTACAATGTATATGCAATTATTGCAATACAAGTCTAGCTAATATATTAATATTATAATATTAAATTTCCCATTTTGCAGTATAGTATACTATCCAATATTAATCTAATTTTAATTTCCTTTTCATTCTTGGAAAATTTTCAGATAAGAGAAAAAATTCCAAATAGATAAGCCTGATATTAAAAATTTAAAATTACAATAAATATTCATATCGAACCTAAGAACTGTCGAATATATGGCATGATCACTTGAAATTTAAAATTAAACTAGGCCATCGAAACATAAATTTGAAATGCCTATTCCTATTATAAATAACGAAACTATTATATTATTTTTTCTAAACTAATGAGATAAATTGAAATTATTGAATTAAGAAAAACAAAAACAAAAAAATGCTTTTTTTCTTGCTATGTACAATTTTTTTGTAATTTTCAAAAATTTCTTACACTTTATATATTTTCTTTTCCTTTAAAAAAAATTCTAATATCTTCCTACCAGTTAAAACAAAATCATCTAAAATGCACAAAATTACAGTTGAAAAAAACCAGAAATTGATCTTTAAGAATCGCTCTACTTAATAAGAGCAAAATGAGAATTTCGCTCTTAATGTATAACTGTCCACTTGATAATGCATAAATATTTCTTATTAAAAAATGTCGCCAAATCCTTTCATTTTGTACAAAATATTCTAAATTAGTGACTGTAATATCTGAGCTAAGCCAGAGCACCTAAGTTTAAATTTATGATAGCAATACCTGTAACCATACTAATATAAAAATTGTTGTTGTTGTTACTTAGGATACTTGGACAAGCCAAGCTCGCTATTGCGTTGACTACGCGAATCAAATTCAGTAAGATGAGTCTTTAGTTTATCTAGAGCACCACGAAGGTTAAAAGTCTAAACTCCCTCGATAGAGGGCACCACCAGAATAGCCAATAACTCAATTTTGTCACTGACCTACAGAGGAAGGAAATTTTATTAAAAAACATTTGTATTTGGTGAATAAGATGATCATCGATTGGTGCAACTGTGTAAAATAAGTTTACACTTGCGAATATAAATGTATGCATATATATATGCATGTATAAGTGTGTAACTAGATATCTATGAATAACTCATATATATGTATGTATAAGTGTATGATTGTGTATACATACACATAAGCATATATAAAAATTAACAATAAAATGATCTACAAAAAATAATTTTTATTGGATATTTTCATGTCTTATCATTATGTAACTTTTGCATAGTATATTTTTAAGCAAACACAATTATTTATGAATTTTGATCTTCAAAATATGAGTCATATTACAATAATCTCTCCCATAACATGGTATTTTAGTTCCACGTTCGAGGAAAACGCGTGGTTCAAGCATTCTTGTAAAACACGCTCGTATGGCCTCATATAACGCATTATGTACAAGTGATTCATGTTTAACTGTTCTCATTAAAGGAGAGTTGAACTGAATGCTAAAGAAAAATCTATGTTATGAACGAAATAAGTGCGTTTTTAAAAAAAAAAATTAAGAACATTTTAAGTAAAAAAAAAATTTATAAAACTGTAGCTAAAAAGTAGTTTTATAATTTCAAATGAATCAAATAAATCCAGAAAAATTTTTATTATATGTTTATTCGTGGTAGGATCCATTTGAAATAACGTTCCGCCATTATATTTTTTAGTAGAATATTCAAAAGCCAATAGTAGAATTTAATTTAATTTTATAAGAACAAAATTGACGCAAAGTGCAAACATACGAAAAATCAAATTTGCGCAGTACAAATCATTATAAATGGAGCAGTACAGATATAATGGAGGAGTCAACTCTTTATATGGGAGAAAACAACTGTTAAGAGAGAAACATGAAATCTCGTAATAGGAAAACGCGTTATAAGTGTACTGTGTTATAGAAGGGATTATCGTATTTAAATTGTATAAATATCCATTAATCCCCCCTGATTCAGTTATTTATGTATTGCTTACTTCTGATTGATATCTTTTCAAATATGTTAAAAAAATAAGTAAAGTAAAGTAAATTTTTTTAAAAAATGGTTTTATTTTAAGTATTTTGCGACGCAATTTTAAAAGTTTCCTAAGAAAATTCATAAGATGTGTGAAAGTTTTTACTTAGTTTAAATAAAATATTTTTTTGCATAAATTTAAAGACTTTTATAATCTAAATTAAAATACTCAACACATTTAATTTTAAATTACAATTAAAAACGTTACTCAGCAACTTTAGAATCAATTTATTTCTAGGATAATCCAGCCCTCAGAGAGATAAGTTTATTTAGCAATATCCTATTAAAATATTTCAAACATTCAAATTTAATTCTGAGAAATCTATTTCATTTCCTAAAATTTCTATATGTGTTGCCTGTTTAGATTTATTAATTTCTCACCTTGGAACTTCTGTTTGAAATTTCATCGCCTTTGGTCATTTTTGGAAACAGAAAGGAGGATCGCCAGTAAAGACTCAACCAATTACATACCATGGAGTAATTTACTCCATCTCATATTTCTTTCACACTTTCAGAGACGTTTTCGGAGCTCAATAAATCATTCTAATATTGTTTGACATCGCATCTCTCGCATGAATAATGGGCGAAAAGTTATGCTCCGTTGAAGACAAGTGTTCATTGTTTAAAATTAGATAGGCTTGAGCATATCATGAGATCAACTACCATTCTGTCCTTGCCTCATTATGAATCCTGGATGCCACTGTTGCCAACGATGAATTTATTAAAACCAGGAATAATTCAAATTATAAGCTATGAAAAGGAGTATTAATATTGTGTTAATTTTTGAAATTCATTATAGATTTTGTTATTTGTATGATAGAAAGTTATTCTTGCATATGTCTATAACAAAAGAGAATATCCGTACAAATAGAACTCTCATTCTATTATATGCAAAATTTTAAGGTTGAATTGTGAATGTCTGCATAAAAGGGATGAAAATATAAGTCGGTGTACTGATCCTATAATATTAAGCATAGATTATTTATTAGTATGAATAGTAAAAACGAAGCATAGATTATTATTTTTGAGTTAATTTATGGAATTTGTTATATGTTTCATTATTCATATCATATATTTCATCTTTCATATGAATAAAAAGACTATCTATGTAAATAAAATGCTTATTCCAATATTTTCCGGGTTGAATTAAAAGTGACTGCATGGAATAGAATGCAAATTATAACAAGATGTTGCTCATTGGCTAATTTGAAGAAAAGATTGTTTTCCATTTTGAAATTTGATTTCAGAAAATTTCATTAATTTAAATCAAAATTAGCATTGGGGGCTTGTAAGATTTATAAAGTAGTCTTTGCCACAATAATCACAGTTTTAGAACTCTGCTCACTTAGACTGAGGGTGGAATTAGCTTCGCCTTAATTGATTTCATAGAAAATGGTTGAAAAACATTCTTGACAAACAAAATTTCATTCGTACAATTCTGTCATTTAGGTAGAAGATCTTGCCATAAAATAATTAATTTAAATTGATGCGGATACATAACCTCCTGCTATCATCTAATCACATAAACACACAGACATTAAATTAATCAGGAGTCCTTTTAACACTATTTCTGTAATCTGTTCTTGGTAGAAGGTAGAAGTTCTTGCCATGAAATAATTAATTAAAATTAATGCGGATACATAACCTCCTGCTATCATCTAATTACATAAACACACAGCCATCAAATTAACCAGGAGTCCTTTTAACACTATTTCTGTAATCTGTTCATTTAAGATTTGCTAACTTCTAATAGTATTCATATTGGAAGGATCAAGGAATTGTTGGTAATAAGGAAGTAGACAAATTAGCTAAGGAAGCAGTATTTATACATCAAGAATGAACTGGTCTTGTACATCCCAAAAGAGGTATCAAACATGTCCTTAAGACCGGGACCTTAAAACAAACTAAATAGAAGAATGGTGTAAAGCGAGGCATATTTTTAAGCTTCATTTAACAATAAGCAAGAATCCAATGAAATGAATAAAGAATGAGATCATGACTAAATAGGGCCCAATTTCAATTCTACTTCAAGAGGTGTAATGATGTTAGATACCCATTTGCAAATATGGAAATGAGAGTCTACCAATCCATTATTCATGCATAGCTATTTCTTCTATTATTAGTTCTTGTCGGCATCAGCAAAAGCATTAATCATGTGCAAAAAAAAAAAGATCATCTTGGAGAAAATCTCCAGACTCATACATTTTTTAGTTTTCAAAAGTACTTGATTATAAGGTTTGCTGAGCATGATGAATTCTTCATCTACCGAGTAATTCGAGTTCCCTTTCTCAACTATAAACATTCAACAGCGTTATGTGCTTAACACCCTCTTACAGTTACCCTTCCAAAGACTATTCCAGTGTAGAAATATTCAATTTCAGAATCATCTTCCTCAAACACAACTTAGGAAGACACACAATGCCAATGTAAATAATTTCAAATGTATATAATTTCAATTTCTTTAGGATTTTTAATCTTTTTTTAATGAATATAGATTAATAATATTTAAGAACCTTTAATTAAAATTAAAAATTGTTGGATAAAATTCATGGCAGGCTCTACCTAACTTGTAATTCTCGTCTTCAGCTGTATACAAAAGAGGTCCGGTGTAACGAAGCGTAAAAATCAGTTATTTTCAAAAGCTAAGGCACATGGTTCTTCTCCCTCTTCTCGTTTTTATTTGTATGCGTTACAGAAATCATCTACGCTATCCATTTTCATATTCCATCAAAATTTATAAAAAAGTTAATGATATTTACTATTTTTTCAACTTTTAAATGTATGGTTTTTCTGCAGTAAGTGCTTACAGTATGAATTGATGTAATATGTAACTTACAGTTTTCTCATTCCACCATTTTACAAAAATACATTACAATATAGGTAAAAAAAAACTCTCCACTTCAATCTCATTTAATTGCATATTTAGTGACTATAGGGAATTTCGGAGTTACATACATCATTCAATTCATTTTCAATTGATTTATATGTGAGAATTCATTCCTTCGCTGGTGTGGCACGAATGAGTAGAGGTGAGAGCAAGCTTATATGTGATCTCGGCACCAGATCATATTTTAAATTTAAGAGATACTTGGCGATAGACAAGTGTTTTAAGCTTGTTAAACTTAAAGTATAATCCAAGGATCGTATGCGAAGTTAAGTACTTGAAACGCCATTTGGTAGTACAAATAAGCATTTTAAATACATACATACATTCACACACACACATATGTATATATATATATTATAAGTATCGTTATTTTTTAAAGTCCTGGACTTTTACTCAAGCTCTGTTACACATTTTTACACATTTACACATTTATACTGCTTACACATTTTTCAATAAAAATCCACAGCCAAAGAATATTCAATCTTTTCCTGCATCTAAAGTCTATCATAAATATATTTATATAAATCCCTTTTTTACTTAATATATATTAATTTATATTAAATGATAGGTTTTTTATTGGGAATATCAGAAACCTACATCGCAGTTATTATAACATTCATTATAAACAAAATACAATATTGCAATGCAATTTAAATTCATATAATTCCATGATCAAAATTTCAAATAAAACACTTATAATTCTATTTATAAAAAAATCCATGATTTCAAAATTCATGTAAATTTTTATTGGATTATTATTTTTTTAATTACGTCCTTATGTTGGCTCTTTCGAGCATAATAAATCTTGCAGTCCAATAAAGAAATGAAGTATGCAAGAAAAAGACGAAAGTTGTATCAGAATTAGCGTTACCCAGGGTGCACCACAATTAGGCCTGTTACACTACACCCCTATTGGATTATTATAGCATATACAAATTGAAATTATAGTAAAATTTTTAAAATCATTGTTATTTTAGCATTGTTAGAAATGTTTTAAATTTTGAACTCGGATATTTAATTTTATATTTTGAAAAGCGGAATATTAAAATAACATTCTGCATTTAAACTGTTCTATCATAAAAATTTTCACTTATACTGTCTGTGAATAATTGTCTAGTTAACTAACTTTGAATTCATAGTGTTTATATTTTTATACTTTTTATATATAGTTTGTTTGTTTTTGTTTGCTAAACATTGCAAACGGTTATTTATCACACTTGAATAAAATATACATCTGTAGTTTTGTAACTTTTATCAAGAATTTCTAAATAAAACAATTATGTGTCAATAAATATTTTTACATATCAAAATATCTCTACTAACTTACACGTTTGTAAAATATACTTAGAAAAACAACGCATTTAAAAATTTCATTGTGTTTGGCATTTTATAAAAAGTTTGAATCAAAATAATTATTGATTATAAAATGGTACTAAGCCAATGACAATGAAAATGTTTGAATATTAAAATATGTAAATCAATATTTAAACTAACATCAAAAATATTTAAAATCAAATCATTTTTCATCATAATCTTTATAAAAATAAGTAAATTATAAGATCACTACTCTCTTATTGAAGGAAGGATTGAGAATATTTACTAAACTTATAATGAAAAAATCTGTGTGTTGGATTTCACTAAAAGTAAATTTCTCATTTCATTTAGAGAATTTTTTTTTCAGAAAAATTGTCTATATTGCTCTGTTTGCGAACAATAGTTTTAAAACTGATTTAAACTAAGCTTATCTGCCAAAATATTCTCTAATGACTGCTGAATTTTATTAACTAATACTTTTATGCAGACAAATACATAAATTTTTATACATTTATCAATACAAAACGTGTGAGTATGTGTGTGTGTGAGAAAAAGAGAGAGATTTTGTGTGTGTGTGTGTGTGTGTGTGTGTGTGTGTGTGTGTGTGTGTGTGTGTGTGTGTGTGTGTGTGTGTGTGTGTGTGTGTGTGTGTGTGTGTGTGTGTGTGTGTGTGTGATTGCTTAGTGGGACAAATATCGATCTCGTAACCGAAAGGTAACGTGTTGTATACCAACTCAGCTGAAGATCCGTTGCCTTTATCAGTGGTAGATGGAACACGCAAAATAGGTTATATATTTTAGACACATAAAATAGCTATATGAATTTGCAGTCACTATGTCCTCTAAGTGAAATGATACTTTTCGAATTACCCGAAAAATCGGTGCTTATTTTCGCCTTTGCATTTAAATAAAGAGGACTTACTAACTTTTTTTTCGAGTTATTATATTACCCTCTGTGTGCCTTACCACATAAAATGTAGCTATTTCCTCCATTATTTGTGACCAATGAAATATATATATATTTATTTATTTATTTATAATATACTGATATTGAATTAATCGGACGTATTATATGAAGTTTCACAGATACTGTAACACAAAGTATTTTGTAAATTTATATAAAATGCATAATAGTTAATGAAGAAAGTAAATAACATTTCTACATTAAATATACGTTCATGAAATATATCAATAAAATTTCTTAAAATTCCAGTGGATTTATAATTATATTCCATTTTGAAATATCATAGAAGTGTTAAAATATAAAAATGTTTTATTGTTCTCATGTACTCTAAATTGAGTGAAAGGTTATTTTTAATTATGGAAACATCACTATTACAATATAAATGAAATTTTGAAAACTATTTATTATCATCTAATAAATAAATGTATAAAAATTTGTATTTTGGTTACTCTTCCATGTTTACTAAAATACTTTGACGATTTACATATTTATATTAATATATTTTTCATAAAACATTTTATCAAATAAATATAATTGAAATAAAATTCTCTATTAGATTTCTGAATGTCTTGAAACTCTGAAGGAATCCTTATGTGTATTTATTACTAAATATTCTATCTTAAAATATGTCTTTGTGGATAAAAATAGAAAATAATACTCACAGGAATGTCAGGAAAACATCAACGTAAAGCTGACAGGTATGTAATCTTTACAAACATGAAGTAGTAATATGTTCTCATTCCGTGCTTTCTATACTACATGTCTTGACATGTATTCCAGATTCATATTATCAATAGATGAATATTTTATAGACAGCTATATTGAATTCGCTACATTCAAAGTTTATCGAAATAAAAGAAAAGTTGATGCCGTCTCATTCGCTAAGATTTATATTTATTTTCCTTTTTTTTTTTTTTCACAATCATATCTTTGTGTCATTCTGAATTCTATATAAGTCAACTCTCTGATCTGAAACAAAATGGAAAACTAAGATTGAAAATGAAAACAAACACACACACACACACAGTTACATACAAATATTATTACAAATAATTCCTAGATTTTATTTAAAAATAACTTTCTACGAAGAATTTATTTAAAATGATGTTTAAAACTCTCATTTCTTACTAGTAAACAAATTCAAAACACATTAATAGCATAAGAATCAACAAATAGATGTAATTAAACAGATAATTAAACAGCTAATAAAATATATATTAACAGATAATATATAATAAATATATAAACAATAACCTGTAACACGACAGCTAATGTGGTCCCTACAGTGCCCATATCTGCTTTCCAGTCTGAGGTCCCTAGAGAGGGAAGCACATCTTCCGGTAAGGTTGTCAGCCTAATAGAAAATAATAAATAAATAATCGTAAAAAATTTCGCAAATTTGTATAATTTTGTTAAAATTTACAAGTAAAATAAGTAAAATAGTATGAGTTAAGAATGCCAAACTTATTACTTCAGTTTATCATTCAATATGTCTGGTAAAATAAACAATAAATTAATATCTGTATAATTTATTTAATTCTGTACAGTAGTTTAATTTGACTTGACATTTTATATATATATATATATATATATATATATATATATATATATATATATATATATATATATATATATATATATATATATATATATATATATATATATATATATATATATATATATATATATATATATATATATATATATAATGTAAAAATATTGCATGAAATCAATGAAATTGCATGTTAAATTAATATTCTTTATCTTAAAGAAGCACACTTTAAATAAAACTTTTAAATTTTATTCATTAAAAACAAAACATCAAACACTCCGCTGTTTCGCTACCAAAAAGGGTCAAAAATTTATTAAGAAATTCTTCAAAAAGAGCAATTAATTGAAATAAAGCCGTTTTAATTTTGAAATATTTTTATAAAAATTAAATTGTTGGAAAAGGAATATTCGATGTTTCCCATTTTTTTGTGGTTCTTTGAGAATTATATCATAGTAAAAATCAATAAGCACAAATATTTCACATGGTTATTAAGTTAAAAGTTTTCCAGACATTTCTCCTCTTTGCAATTCTTATTCATCTTTTTCTCTTTCTTATCCTTTTGATATTTCTTATCGAACAACTAAAATTTTGGGAAGAAATTAGATTAACGCACCAGGGAGAATTCACTCCTGGAAAAGGGATCGTGTACAAAAAAGTACTTTACAATTCAATATTATTTACAAAACTTATATGACCCTAGATATTATATATTTTCTTATTTACATAGAAAACTGAATGCATAATTTTTACACAAAGGAGAAATTTTCTAAACATTAGTTTCATTTGAATTATGTATCCAATGAATTTGATAATCAATAAAAATAGATATCACACGCATAATCATTGGAAGTTAACTTTTTAGAAGTTGTAAAAAAAGTAAATGTTATTTGATTTGGAAAAAAATTTATTTTTATTATAAAAAATTAAGTGTTTAACAAGCAACTAACAACTGATATATTTTATAAAGTTGAATTGCCCAAATATTTATTGTCTTGATCTTGATGTTGAAACTTGATTGTATTAAACTAGCATACGTAGACACACACATACATATATGTATATATATACATATATATACATACTACATGCATGCATACATACATATATATATATATATATATATATATATATATATATATATATATACATATATATATATATATATATATATATATATATATATATATATATATATATATATATATATATATATATATATATATATATATATATATATATATATATATATATATATATATATATATATATATATATATATATATATATATATATATATATATATATATGTATGGTGGTTGGTTATAAGAATTTAATTTCTGAATTACATTAATTTTACCTTAAGGAATACTAATAATGAAAAATATTTTTTAAATAATATGAGATTTAATATTTTAATTTTTTTTCAGTTTTTTATAAAATTTTTTTAATTCTTCAATTTGGAACATAAAAAATTCACTTTAGCAAACACTGAAAATCAATTCTATGCATAAGTAAATAAAAAACATTGAAATAAAATCTTCAAACATTACATACAGTACAAAAGATTTGCTTCAAAAAATGTTTAAATTACATAATAAGAATTAATTTAGAAACACAATCAAGTTGTTACTTTTTAATGTATTTTATTTATGTATAATTCATATTAATTTTACATATTGATAATTATTACAATAAAAGTGACAATAATGAAATAAATATACATGCAATAACAATGTTATATACTTTTACCATAATATGTAAATTTCTTTTGGGAGTCCACTTTCATTTTTTTACATTAAGTTTTAAAACATTTGTAGGATTTTTGAACAAATCTTAGAAATTGGTTTTCTGAGTGAGTTTAATTAATTATTAATTTTAAATCGGCAAGTGGCCAAACCATGAACTATTCTGAAATTAACAAAATATACCACAAAAATATTCATTTAAAGAATTTTACATTTAATGGTTTTATTGCTTCATTTTTTTAATTATTAAATTTTTTCGAAAAATACATTGATACTTTGAGCACAATCTAAGACGCATTATTTAAATTTTGTGCTGAAATATTAAAATATAAAAAAATTCTTTGAAGCTTTAAAAATGTTTTAGATGTGGTAAACATTTACATATTCTTCGTAAGGATTTACACTTACTAAATTTATAAAATATTATGTAAGAATAATATTTAATAAACTTAATGATTGCTAAGTTTCTATGAATAAATGTACTACTACATAATTTAGAAGCTTATAATTTATCATACATTATCACACATTGAACAAATTACACAATATATTTTGAAACATGATAATTTAATAGAATTTAACTATCATTTATCATTTCAATTTTTACTAAGTCCCTTACATGCAAAGCTCTAACTGCCAACGCTTCCAATGTTCGATGAAGATAACAATGAAAAGGAAATGCGATGTTCCACAGCATAAAAGCTTGCTGAAATTAATCGATACATTTTGGGAACTGCGGTCTCCTGCTTATCTTAATACTGTAATGATTTCTGACACTTTTTGAAATGTTTCAGGTGGCAACACGGGGATAATTAGATACTTTGAGATGCAAAGGCACTGAATTAAGCTACCACAAAAAAATTTTTTCTTTGTTAGTAAGATTTTACAAGAATGGAATAGTCATGCAATCCCAGAAATTGAGAAAATATTTTCCACATTATACTGAAATAAAATGCATGGAAATAGATCTCTTGCGTAAGCAAACTTAACAAATGAATTTTATTGACTTTTTTTTACGCCAATATATCGTGAATTTCATCGATTATAAATGCTTTCATCATTGCCATCTACTTTTGTAAATGTACTAAAAATAGCTGATTTGCCCATGGAAATTTGGTTTAAAGTTATATGCATATTTCTGTTAAAGAATTACTATAAGTAAAACTTAAGTAGTTTTTTTTTCTTTCATATATCTGACTTACTTTAAAATAACTGGCAATAATATTAAAATAGGCAAAAAACTTAGTTATAATACTAAGCAAGTTTGACAGATGAATGTCTTTTTAAATAAAAAAAAATTTAATATTGGTATATGTATTTCATTCAAGTTAGTAAAATTAAACTACGCAAAAGGTAGAGTTATTACAAAACAACGTTTTAATAAACTTATAATATTTTCTTTAAGAGCTCAAATATTATAATACAGAAGTTTATCTATTTTGCCTTTACAAAAATCAAATATTTTGTGCATTCTGAATTATTGAGGATCATTCATTCATTACTGAAACGATGATTCTTCTTAAATATCATTATTTACACTTTATTATCTAAGCAAAAATATTTTCATCTCATTCATAGAGGTATGTCTCTGATTATAAGAAATCATTTGTAGTATCATTTTGCGGAGAATCCTTATTATACTTCTTATCATCCTTCTTATCCTTCCATAAGAAGGATATTATCATTATCCTTCTTATCCTTCAATAAGAAGGATATTATCATTATCCTTCTTATTGAATGATTTCATGTTTGCTGAGTCTTTAAAATAGAAGAGTAAATATCGAGGTGTTATATTCTTTGTGGCATGTTTAGTTACAAATAGATTTATGAAAATTCCTTGCATCCTTAATATAAAAATAGCATTTGTAAAAACTTTGCTAATAGATATGATATGTAATGTTTAATCTTTGGTGTTAGCGTCTTACATACTGCTGATATAATTATTAAGGAATAGTTTATAGTAATAATTATTCATAATTGCGCACGCTGCGCGCTGCGCGCGCGCGCCAAAGCACTAAAACTGAAGAATGCAAACGAGGTTATGATATCCTTTTGCCAAATTTAGAAAGAACTGAATTTCTGAAGTTGTTTTGCAACAATAATACAAAGATAATCCCAGAAAATAAGAGTTCTAAATCGTGAGATATAATTATTAAGGAATAGTTTATAGTAATAATTATTCATAATTGCGCACGCTGCGCGCGCGCGCCAAAGCACTAAAACTGAAGAATGCAAACGAGGTTATGATATCCTTTTGCCAAATTTAGAAAGAACTGAATTTCTGAAGTTGTTTTGCAACAATAATACAAAGATAATCCCAGAAAATAAGAGTTCTAAATCGTGATATATCTCATATTCGTTTCACCCTTAGCATGATCTTTGGCATAATACTCGATTACTCACCGGTACTTATAATTTTACATTTAAATGAGGATCTTTTTAATATTATAAAGAAATCAAAACATGTTTTAACCAAATGAGTAGAGTGTTTTGTTACAAACTTAAGAAAAGTAACTTCAAATAAATTCTATGTTTTTAATTGCTAAATCATCAACACACCAATAAATGGATTTTTTTATTCAATTAAAATTTGAATAAATGTTTGAAAACATTTTTATTCAGTCTTACAAACTCTCTAATTAAACTCGAGTAAAAAATTAACATTTCAATAAAAATAGGTAATAATATAAAAATAACAAAATTATTTTTCTGAATAAATTTTAAAAAATACTAAATTCTGCAAGCATATGTGATATAATATTTTAATAATAAATTTCTATATTTTACGTGAAAAACTGATAAAGGTTGTTGATGTTTTTCATATAATATGATATACCCACTAAGAAATAAATCTAACTGAGTATAAAGAAATAATAAGCAGAAAAATAAATGTGTGTAATTAAAATTGAAAAATTAAAGCTTTTCTTAAGAATCGATAACGTAAACTTTCAATTTAAAATCGCTTAATTTTATAACATACTAATTTTTTGTAGTTATAAAGGAGCAACTCTGTATATGTGTGTATGTGTGTGTGTGTGTGTGTGTGTGTGTGTGTGTGTGTGTGTGTGTGTGTGTGTGTGTGTGTGTGTGTGTGTGTGTGTGTGTGTGTGTGTGTGTGTGTGTGTGTGTGTGTGTGTGTGTGTGTGTGTGTGTGTGTGTGTGTGTGTGTGTGTGTGTGTGTGTGTGTGTGTTATAGTCATGCTTATACATAGTATATATATAGTCATACGTGTTATTTGTCCATATACGTTTGTGTGTCTAAAATTTCATAATTCCCTTAGTTTTAGTAATTCGTTAGGCTACATTTTATAAGAAGATAACCCGTTTGTTCCCATATAGAATACACTGTCAATCTTCAATTGTATTTGTTAATTTAAACTTTTTAAATCAAAATTTTGTCCTTATCAGCTCATTTTCTGAAAATATAATTTTGCCTTCTTAAGTATAGTTTTATGAATTTTCAAACTAAATAGACTATTTTACGTTTCCTTATGAATTCAAATAATAACTCTACATAAATTATTTTCCATCATTATTAAAATTCTAATTTCCATGTACATTGTTTCTTTTCAAAAAGATTTAAGAGCCTTAACTATCTAAAATCTTTTGAGCGCGAAATCAAAACAATCATGATGCCAACTTTCCCTTCCCAGACAGAAATTTGAAGGAAATCCTGGTGGTCTGGGATCTAGCTTATTGTTACATCAATCTTCTGATTACGGAGTACTTTTCAACAGCGTCCGCTTTCTCCAGTATACTGTTTTGCAATTAATAACACTCCCGGAGGAGATTTCCTACTCGCCATGAACCTTTGACTGAAGTTGGATTAATTAAGTGAAGAAAAGAGCTTACCCAAAATTTATGAGTAAATATTTTCATCCGGGATTAAAAGTTCGATTGTTTCTTCGCCCTTCCCCATCGCCTTCCACGCTCTGCATTGTTGTCTTCATTCAATGTTTCGGCAAGCTTCCTCTAGTGTCTCTGCAGATTTCGGTAGATATCTCACAAAACTGTCATATGTCTTCCTATAAATTTCTTCAAACGTAATCTTTCATTTATAATACTTAGTTCGTCGTTCCTACTTTCATTCTGAATATCTTAATTATTACGTTTCTCATATTTAGAATTAAAGTGAAAAATGCTTTTCATAAATATTTCTGTAGAATCAGTTGTTTTGATGATTTCATCAATCAAGTGGATATTTTTAGTTTATTCATTTATTGGCTATAAGACAAATTTATAAATTAATAAAAGTTCAGTTACAAAGTAAATATAAATACTAATAACCTAATATATAATTTAACAAAGGAAGTATTAGAATTATTAAGCTGATAAATCAGGAAATTTTAACTTGTATAAAATATACATTTCTTTAATTCTTTCTTCTCTTTTTTAATAACTGTATAGTGGATGCAATGAAAGGCAAAAAAATCTGCAATTATTGAATATAAATAAGAATTCAATTTTAAAATCTATTTTATTTAAGAATTGTAAATATATTTCTTATTTTGTCCGTGATACACGTTAAAATAATTTTGAGTTTTTAAAATAAAAAATGTTTAATGCATTTTTCCTTTCTATTTAACTTATTTAATGCAAATGTATTTAAATCAGATAACTTATATAGTTTCTTTTAATAAAGTGTAAGTAGGCTTACTGCTGTATTCAGTAATTCTCTTACTGGCTTATTTATCGGGAACTCTACATTTTTTTGTGGTAGATTTATAAAAGAAAAGTTCATAAATAAGATTTTTCAACTGTGTGTCCAATAAACATATCTAGTTAATAAAGCCTACTTATTTTAATATTTTGAATATTTATTAGAGGTAAAATAAATATCCGTAACTACATTAATACAAAACATAATAAGATTAAATATTATAAGCATTTGCAATTCTCTCAATAAAATTTATTGGCCTTTTTATCTTAAACACATAAACTCATAAGTACCATTTTAAAACATCTTAAAATACCAAATAAATTATTTTAGGACCTAGAGAGGTCAAAATCCTAGAGAAATATATTAGTATTTAAAAATTTAGCATTTTTATCATAAATCCATTATTATGATTATAAGAAAATTTAAAGTTACCTTACATAATTGATTTATTTCACAATTTTGTAGATACTTTATTTTAGTTTAATTATTCTTTCATACATACAATAATATATTTCAAATGCAATAATATATATTCGAATCCATTAATACTATAATGGAAATATGCATACATATTTCAAATGCAACAATATACTTTTAAATTTTTTTTATAATATACAAAAAATTGTTAAGTAATATGTTGTTATTTTATGTTGAAATATAAATGAGTGAATGAAAAAAATGAATTGCGTATGCGAATTTTTTAAAATTGATTCATATAAAATAAATTTTTAATTAAATATTTGCTCTTTATTCAAATAAACTCATAGTAAGACAAACGTAATATCTAGCACTAAGTAAAACACGTTATTCTTAATGAATAATAATTTACGTGTTCATCATTTTTTCTATTTTAATTGCAGAATTCAATAAAATCATATATATGTCGAAATAAAATAGAGTTTTTATATTTTATATTTACATGATAAGTAAAGAACATTAATTGATCATTAAACAAACATAAAATAAAACATTAAGCCAAATTTTAATACGAAAAGGAATGGTAATTTGTAATTAAGAAAATATTAATTCTATGGAATAAATATTTTTCTGAGGAATTTTTCATAAATATTTTTATTGAATTTCGATCTGTTTCATTTTAAATGCAATATCACTTTTTGCATAAAAACTTCAAAGTATTTTACAACCCTTTTTCAGTATTACGAAAACATATAGCAAAACAAAACATCATTTTTGACACTTAATTTTGCAGCATTTAAACTTATAATATTAAAAACAATCCCAAAATCTGATTTCGGGAAAATATATAAAATTCTTCCTATCACCATCTGTAATATATTTCAATTTAAAATCGACGAAAAAGATCTCGCAGACCTGAGCTCTAATATCTCTGGGTCGACGAAGACATGTTTGGCCGCTGCACTCACAGATTATGAATTTCAATACATATTCTTCGCTGAAAAATGACATCCTGGCAACATATTCGAAGCGTCTTCCGGTACCCAGGGGAACGTGTAACGGATCGTACAGCCATGTTATTCTCCGGATTATTCTTAAATGACAGGCGAAATGACATTGACAGTTCGCCCAGAATGTAATAATTCATCCAGGCCGATCCTTTCCTTGACAAAGCTGCGCCACCCAAGCATACAGAAAACTTTTTATGAAATGGCTTTCGCGAAAGAAATAAAATTGATACATCGTTTGGTGATTTCTCATTTCACTTCACATAATGGCATTCATTAAATCATTGAGAGTATTGTTATCGTTTTCATTCTGTGAATGTTCTTAGTTTTAGTTAAGATTTTAATGTCGTCTCTATGATTTCGGTATACATGAAAATTTTAACTTTGTTTTTAATTATGAATTTTAAATGTGTCGCAGAAGAATTAATTAAAACTATATATTATTTTTCCAGGTATTATATCTATAGTTAAATCTCTGTAAGCATTTTAAGAACATTCACAAAATAATTTAAAATGTATGTCAATATTTCATATTGCTACAAGTTGCTAGTTCAGTTTAATTTATTTTTTCCCTTTAAAACGTTTCTCTCCCTTGTATATTAAATAAGAATATATTCGACTAAAATTTAATAATTACTTAAAATTTTTAGGTATCTTGCATTCTGTAAAAGGTAAAATAAATAAAATAATTTTTGCAGTTTCTTATTTTACATTTCGCATGTTTTGCTTATGACAATGAAATACAACAAGAAAAGAATAATGAATTGATTAAGTGATATGATATAATTAGTCAAATTCATGATAGAAAATTTTCTTTAATTCTTTTGAACAAATACAATGTATCTTCTTGATTTAATCTAGAAGAAAACTGCTTAAAAAATAGATTTCTCAAATTACGCCTTTTATTTTGTTAGTGAGCAAAGTAACAAGTTTTACTTTGGTCATAAATTTTAAAAAATGAAAAAAGTTATATATAAATAAACGAATAATATAAAATATCACCTTCTAGAACTAAAAGCATCAATCACGAATTTACAATTGCGAATGTACGTGTTTAATGAATTTCACGCATCAAAAAAATTATTCATGTGCAAAGAAATTAGTCCTCATCAAACTATCATTTACAGCATTTTCATTTAGTTGTTGAGTATGATTTTACTTAATACATTTTTGATAATTCATTAACTGAATAAAGTATAAAAATTAAGCAAAAATTTAAAAAATTTAGATGCATGTTCCTTTATATCGACTATCAAAATGTTATTTTTTTTCGAAGCCAATGATAACTAACATTTAAGCGGAAGATGCATTTTCACAATATAAGTAGTTTTCAAATAGTTAAAAATTTTATACTTTATATTTTTCTTCGTTGTTGGTGTAATTTATTATAGTTTAATTAACAATGTTATAAGTTACAATGCTTATAAAAATCATATAGCGAAACGGATGATCTAACTTGTTCTAAGAACCAATTAATAAAATTGATCGATTATATTTCTCGATGTATAAAATTTTGTGCATAATGAAATCCTCTGCATAAATATGCTAAACACAAGAGTTATTTCAATCTGGATCATGATTCAATCAGGATCTTCTCCGTAGACTGAAAGAACTAAAGAGCATGAATGCAGTCCAAGCTTTATAATTGATTTTTCTGTGACCGACATTCATCTTTTCACTTGCCTAATAAACCTCGTGGCATAACTATTCACAATTCTGTATCCAAAAGTCTCTTCTGTGTGATATTTTCCACATTTTCATAATAATTGGTTAAGATGAACTAAAGTCCATATCAATCCGCTGTTATTGAGATGTTTATTTTAAATCTCGTATTGACAGATAAATTATGGATTTTAAGAACATTAACATTCGAAATGATCATTAATAAATACTTTTTTAATCATGAAATATCCAAAAATATCCAAGAGTCCTGTTACAATATTAGAATGTGAATTATTGATTTTTAAGGTATACATTTATAACTTTGGTGCTGGGTTCAGAAACAACTGTTGTCCTCGCATTGATGATATATGCATGCCATCTTCACCTAATCCCATCACCATTATGATCTATTTATCAAGAGGAAATTTAATTGACTTAAAACTTCTTAGTATTTCGATATCAATATCTCTTTTAACATTTAATTTATACAGAAATTGGACATGAATCTTTCTGAAGAGATTTGTTGCTGTCAACTAACATATCCATAGACAAAAAAAAATACTTAAAAAATAGTTTTATGATAAAATACGTGAAACTTCCTTGTTTAAAATTTGACTGCTTTTTTAAAGTTTTAAATTAAATACGTTGTGTTTCCATTTTTTATATATATATAATGATAATATAATAATATTTTACATAAAAATATACAAAAGCGCAAATATTAATTTTGAATTAAATAATTTAATATACAGTATTTATAAAATGAGCATTTTGCTTATAGATAAAATTAATTATGCACAAAATTTTTTTATAATTAATTTTATTAGACAATCGAAGTACCATTTTTAGTTTTATTACGTTCACTATAAAATTTTATTGACAATTTGTAAATTTGTATTGTTTAAATATATTTTAAATCAGATAAAGTGATAAAGCAATTCAGTGATATCCTAAACTGCGTTATTAAGATTAGATTGACTTTAGTTGGAAATGTATACTAATATAAAATAAATAAATTTTTCAAAGGATAAATTTAAACTGCGAATTAATGTTTAGAAAAGTCTATAGTAGGGTTAACCGAAATGTGATATTATATACTGTTAAGGAAATAAGAAACTGACTTCTACAATTGGTTCTCATAAAATAGCAATTTAAATATGATGAAACTAATGACCATTCAAATCTTTCTTGGATTAAAAATTGTTCAAGGGCTTCTAAAATGTTTGATAATCTGCTTTACTAAAACCTTGATGAACTAAAATTTTAATTTAAATAAGTGTGAATAATTGAAAAAATTTTCTTAACCACATCTAAAAACAAACAAAAAAGAAACTAAAGTCAGGTATTAAACTAGTAAATAGAAATTTTTCGATACAAGCAAAGTTAAAGCAAGCAGCTTTTTAATTCTTTGATATTTCATTATGAATTAATATTGCATATTAATTTCATATGTAGCCAGAAGATGTAAAATAATTTTTAAAAAAATAAATTCTAATATTTTAATATTTATTGAGACAGTATTATAAAATACAATTTATTTTTTAATGTTTCTTTTAAAGAAGACTTTACATCGCAATAGGTTTGCAATTTATTGAAATTCTACTAAAATAAATGAAAAATTTATATAAGATTAGTTACAGATTTAAGGATTATATAAGTAAAAACTCTGTTCATCATAACTTGATGTGATATAGGTCCAATCTTTCCTCAAAACAATTTATGTAATTTCTGTATGTACTATCCATGAAAATAGAAAAAGTATTTAAAAAATATTTAATTGAAGAACAAAAAATTTTTGTTACTTAAACATTCTAAAATCAATTTAATGTGCAATAATATTGTACTAAAACACTCAATTAATTCAAGAGCTTCATCATATTCTATTTTTCACTAAATATATACCTCATATCATTGCTATAAATTTAAAAATAAAACTTATTTTAAATCTCTAAATATTGAAACCACATTTTTACATCTGCTTAGTCAAATAAAATACTTTTATTCATTTTTTCACAAGTTTATTCAAAGGTAAAAATCACTTATTGAAATAATTTGATTGAAGAAAAAATATATCTAAATAAACAAGGCACAAAAAGACATCGAGAACTAGCATCAATTGAGCATCCATTGCCATCTGGTGTTAGAAATAAAAGTTTCCAATTGGAAATAAATTAATAGTAATATTTTCTGTTTGAATACTTGAGTGTGGAATGTTTAAAAACATACAGTTATTATTCGAATTAAAAAAAAAATAATTATAAATAAAAAATTTCTGTAGAAAACATGCAAAAGAAAATTAAAAATAGTAAATAATCTTATTTGTAAAATTTAAAATTATTTTACATACTTTTTTAATTTTTAATAATTTCGTTTACTTCCTATTTCTTAAAATATAAAAATAAGAATATGTGTGTAAAATATAATATTATAACTTAAATATTGATGAAATTTAATCACTATAAACTATCAAATTGTGATATCCTATAAAAAAATTTAAATTACTTATTACAGTTTTAAAATAAATGTACAACAACTAATTGATGAATTTCAATTTAATTTAATTAAATATTTCATATTTTAAGAGTAGATTTGAAAATGTGTTTAGTTACATAATTTATATTTAAAAAAATATTTCCAATTGCTTAAAATTGAAGTTGTTTTAAGTATTTATAATATTCTAAGATAATAAAAAGGTACTAGATTATTTTAAAATTTAATCATATGTGCTAATTTCTTAGTTAATGTGTAAATATTCAGTTGACTTCAAAATATTACGTTGATTAAAGATGATTTCCAGAATATCAAAATTGCATCCCTTATAATAATATAAGTCATGCTAATAAAGCTTGCGATAAGTAATATAAGTCATGCTAATAAATCTTGTGATTGTTTGTAATGTAAAACTGCTCACGCAAGAATGAGCATAGATAAATTTGCATATCATTCGAAATTACTTTAAAATACCCAAAAGTATGCAGATAAGAGGTAACGTTTTCGTGGGGCATTCCTTAAACTGTAGACATTGGCGATTATTTACTTTTAAAACAAAACAAAATCCGACCTCATTCATTTTATTTTCAAGAGAACATGATTGAAGCTGAAACAATCAAGCATATGCAGCAAGCTTGTTCTCATGCCCATAGAGAAAATTCTGAACTTACTCACAAATGATGCATTTAAGTGAAGCCAAGGCTTCCTTATTTCAGGCCAAATTTTAGAATTTGTATTTCTCTAGAAGTGAAACAGAATTCCAGAAAAAGTTAATTATTTCTTCATGACACCTACTCAAAGCCAGCATTTTTAGTGTTTGGCTTTTAAAAAAGATTTCTCCCTTAAAGAAGACTCTTAAGGATTGAGTTTCTTGATGATTAAAAATGTCCTCATGAAGGCGAAAGTTTTTATGGTCTACAAAATAAAATTTCTTCACTAAGATTTTTTAAATGCACCTCCCTGAAGTTTAATCCCATGCATGTTTGTCATGTTAGAATTCATATCAAATCTATTTTTACTCTACTGATATTTTAATCAACATTCTTTAATGTCAAATTCTGATTTCAAAATTTAACAAAAAATATTTTGCGTACCATTAATTAACAATATAAAACTTATAATCAAAAACTTTATCTCTAATTCTTATTCTTAAATCAACAAAAGCTTTAATTTATCTGGTACTTTATGTAATTCATTATCTCATATGGTTGCTCTAGATCAATTGCATTAACTATGATTGATTGTTATTGAGAAAATTAAAAAACACATTTGTTGATTAGTTTTTTACCATTTATTAAAACAAATATTCGGATGTCTAATTAATTATGTACTTTACGCCTCATAAATACAGAATCATATGAAAATGTTAGAAGAAACTTCCTTATGTTGAAGTATTCTTAATTTAAAATCGTACGATTCCTTTTCAAAATATAATAAATAATTTAAAATAAATGTACGTAAACTAAAAATTCGCAATTATATACAGCTAAATATCTACAATATATTTTTGGAAAATAAAAATTAAATTTAAATTACAATTGCTTCATTTTGATTGCGCTAATTTTGTGAATGAAATTATGATAGTTTTCTTCTATTTAGTCTGCAGTATTGAGGAAAATTATTTTGAAACAAGTTAAATTACTTTCCACTTCATATTTCTTATTCACTTAAAATACATATTTTGCATTTTCATCATTGTTTAAGGCTATGAACATTTTAGCAATGAATGAATAACTCTTCTTATAATTTTCACTTTTAAATAATGTTTGTTTAAATAATTAAGTGAATATGTAAATAAAAGGAAATTCTCCTTAAAATTAAAGATATAAATGGAAGAATAGTTTTATCTATTGCAATTTTACTTAAATAAGAATTATAATATTCTTACGATTGTATAAATTCTATACTCTAAAGAGTTTTATCAATCAACATAAGTCTGAAAAAAAGAAATAAGGTAGCATATTTATGTTTATTATACTAATATTCCTTACATTAATAGCTAAATATTTAGGTATTTTTAAATGTCACTAGATCAGAAAATTATAGCTTGCGATTAATTTCTCCCATATTTCTTAATATATTTTCTTTCCTTTATTTTTGGCATGAAAATTTAAACAAATTAAAATTCTTTACGTTAAATACAATTAGTTATAAAAGAAGCCAAATTCATATTGATGCATTATGTAAACTAAATAAGAAAAAGTACAAAAAGTAAAATTTTTAAAAACCATAGACTTTATAAATTCTGTATATCAATATCATATACTTTATGTTCATAAAAATATATAGCATTTATAGTCTCATTTAACAAATATTCAGATTAATTTCTGGGAATACAATAAGAAAATGTTATGATTAAATTCCATATAAAAGATTTTTAAGCAAACTTTTATTTCAGATACAAATAATAAAATATCAATTGAAGCTTGTTTATTAGTTATAAGTAATTTATTTTACTATGTTTTCAAATTTTCGTGTAAATTCTGCTTAAAGATAGTTTATAATTTAAATATTTTATATATCTTTTGTGACATAAATCCTTGAGTATGAATGTATTGAAGTGGTTTGGAATTCATTCTAAAATACATGCATTTGTCATGTGTGCCAAAAGACAACAGAGTAGAATGCAAATATTTAATAATTTGCATAACATTTTAAACATAATAATTTTTAAGCAAATTTTTTTATTTTAATTATAAATAAATTCAAATGTTTAATTCCAAAAAGCTTATTTTAAATTAAAATTGCTCTCAATTAAAGTTACAGCAAAATTTCTACTTTAACTATTTATATTAAAACTGTGCTTAACGTGTTTTAATAATTTTTATATAATAATTAAGGATATACATAAAGTTAGTTATAATTAAATTACATGATTGTAAAAATACTTTAGTAAAAAATTTGTAGAATTAAATTTATTATTTACTTACAAGCAAAAAAGATAAAACAATAACAGAATTCTGATAAATCAGAATCAGAATTTTATGAGCTAAAGCAGATAGACTAAATCTAAATAAAATTGTATATATATATATATATATATATATATATATATAGATATATATATAGATATATATATATATGAACTTTGAAAGAAAAATCTTAGATTTTCAATATAAGCTTGAACCAAATAAAAAATAAAAGCATAAAATAATCTAAAATTATATCAAATTAGCAAAATAAGGTAAAGAATTATTTAACTGGCATAAAATAAAAAATAAGAAGTGAAATTATTTCTTAACACACAATAAATCCTTTAAAATAAAAGAACTTTCAAAATTAAAACCATACAATTCAATTTTCCAAGAATTTCTTATTCATAATTCAATTATTTATGTTTTTCTCATAAAGTTCTTGAAGAAGTAAAAATGAATAAATGAAAAAAGTAGTAATAAATTCATCTTATTTTCCCATAAATTGTATTATGAATTTATTTTATAATTTTGGATTGTTTAAAATAGTTTGATTTAAATAAAAGACTTTACGCGTAGATTTTGTAGATTCTTATTTTAGTAAAACTCTTAAGAAAAGGACGGGAAAAATTTTATTTACTCATGTACAAATAGTTATATTTTTTTTAATTCTATGACATTTTTAACGTCTATATATTCCTATGTTTTTAAAGATATGTAAAATCTGTAAAACCATTTTCATACCAAAAAAAAACCTAATGAATACTTCCTACAAAAAGAGATTTATTTCATAGATAAGTTATTTAAAAATAATTTTTCCTTATTTTTAGAAATAAACGTGGTTTATATCTCTTTAACAGAATGCTTTTCATTACTTTAATTAGATTATATATATATATATATATATATATATATATATATATATAATTTTACTGCAGAAAATGCAAGATTGAAAAGTATTTAATGCTTACAGAAAAATAATTCTTAATGATTTCTTATTTTGTTAAAAGTAACATAAGACCCATTTAGACAAAACTCTCATCAGGCAGAAGTTCTTTAGTTCGCTATTCAATTGAGGGTTAAAAGTTGTCGCCATTTAAGTTTTCCTCAGATTTCATTGGTTAATGATTTCATCAGAAGCGTCTCGGTGACTTTCTCTGAAAGTTCGCTTTGGTTTCATATTACTAAAGCCAATTGCCTTTATTCTTCAAAGTACGATCTTCTTTCCAAAGAGTTAAACTAAATTAAATAGTTTTTTATATATATATTTCGCGCTATTTTCAGAGTGAAGAATAATTGTTGCCACTTCTCCAACAGAAATCTGTTTGCTAAGGGGAAAGCTTCCAGCCAATCAAAATCTACTGTGTGTGTTTCCTTCATTAAACAGAGTACTAAGTCTCGGAATTCTACTTAAACAGGTTAAAGTCGTTTGCATTGGATTTCGCTTTATATTCTACTTTACTCCCGGTTGAAATTTACTCATTTATATAATCAATGGGTGCTAAAAACATTAAAAATGTTTCCTTTATTCAGTTCATTCGTGTAAGCAACTTGAGTTCTGTGAAGTTTGGGAAGACTTATAACGCAGTAAATAGATTTGATTTAGTTATTTAGTTTATTTGAATTCATTTTTTTCTTCTTCTTTCATTAAATGCTACATTAAGAATTTGAAATGAGATTCTGAGAATTTTTGCTTCGTAGTGCAGAATATATCATACGTTATAATTCTACCAAATATAAAATATTTGATCATTATAATTGCTAAAAAATTTTGATTTGTATTTCATTTATGCCAAAATATTTTTACATAATTTGACATTAAAAGTCTGTTATAATATGCATAATTGTGACTTTTAAGCATTTTTTTAATAAAATTTCTCATCACTTTTTTTTAAAAAAAATATATATTTTGATATTTGAAATTCTTGTAAAATTTGCTTCTTAAAGTGTTATATAAGATTGTTGTACATTTTTGCTTTAATATAATTAATTATTTTTGTTTCTATGGTCTTATATGAAATTCAGTTCTTAAGAATTTATAAAAAGTTAATTAATTATTCAAAGGAAAGTGTACTACCATTGCAAAATATTTTATCAAGCTTTAGATTTTAAATTCTTCTCGATTGTAGTTTCAAGTAGACATACAACTTATTACTTTATATATATTTTTTTTGCTTGATATTAATATATATATATATATATATATATATATATATATATATATATATATATATATATATATAGATATAGATATAGATATATAATATTACCGCTCACATATTTAATATATTTGCAGATTACATTATTTAATAATTAAAATCAAAGACACCTGTATGGATAAAGAAGTAATTTTGAATAAACTACAGAGATAATTAGTGTAAGAATAACCACAAGCGTACCACGGAAGAAAATCCTTAGAAATTTGGCATTAACCAGCTATTATAGTGAAGCTTACAGAACTTTTCTTGTTTCTTCATGCAAGACATTTATGCGACTTTCTCCAGTTCCGACAAAAAGCATTAATAAACCGATGTCCTTTTCTTCATTATGTCTATTGCAATATTGAAAATGATAAATAGATATGAAAATGAAGACTGTAAAATTCACTTGGTTGGATGAATCATGAATCAGAAGATCAAATTTAATTGCAGATTAAAATAGTAACAGATACCGCAAGGTCATGCACTTCAGTTATAGAAAATATTCTCTTCTATGAAGCCTCATTCAAGCCAAATAATTTTAATAATAATAAATTGGACTCTATTTACACAAGCCATTTTTAAATCCTGTATTTAAACTACATTAGTAAAGTAACAGATATTTTAACCCTTAAAAAACAGTTATTTTAACAGATAACGTAAAGTAACAGATATTTTAATAGATACTCGAAAACTGTACGCACATTCATGATACTCATCATTCATAAAGCTCATGTGCTTAAATGACATTTTTTCCACTATGACTTCCTGGGCTTATATTTCTGGACTGAAATTATTCTGAAAAACATTCTAGGCATTAATGTTCAATAATAAATATTAATATGCAGTGTGATTGAATAATTCTTGAAGAGAAATTAAAGTGTTGAACCAATTCCACATTTGCTTACTTTACATTGAATTCGAAAAAAAGAGATTCAACATGATAGTCGAAAAAGCTCCACAACATTTGGCAATACAATACATAATTACTTCTGCACACATTTATCATACACAGGAATTAAATTAGAGATATGTACACATTTATACTCAAATAATATATTTATAATATCAAATGCATTCATGTGCAAGTATACATTAGAATTTGTGGTAATAGCAGAAAATTTTAAATATATAAAACACCGTTGACCATCAACAAAATCACATATCACACTGATAATACTTAGATGATATGAAAAAGACGCTGTGGTATACAAAGGATTAGGCTTTTATCGCATTTATGTATAATAGGTGGCAGTAGCGAAACTTATAAAATGCTTAAATATCGATACTTTACACCAGGTTTCTCATAAGCAAATTGCATATGAACGATGTTGAATGGTGAAAATGTTTACAGTTGTTGTTGTCGTGTGCAAGCTAGGCTGGCATTATGGGGGGGGGCGCTGCTCCACTTTTCCACTTGAACCATACTTAGGTGTGGGGTCCGAGTTCCTCAGTACACACATGGCATAGGTACCCGTTTATAGGTTAGGCAACCATTCACAACAAATTCATACAAGGAAAGGACAAAGACAGGATAGATAGAAAGAGAAAGTACATCCATGCCCGAACCCATCAGCAGTCAGGCACGCTAACCAATCTAACACGAACTGACCGCGCCCGATGAGGCTTGACTTCATTCCCCCAGTCCTTTACCTTATATCACATAGCACCCTTTCATAGGATCTGGAAATTAACTTCCAAAACTACTAAACCCAGCATTTCAATTATTAAGACGAATAACTTAATAGGCACATTTTAAGCCCATCTTTACATAGGAGATATATTCAGTAGCACCGGTGCCCCGTCAAAAATAACAAACATGGACTTCGAGTGATTGGACTAAAACCGGTATTTTCATCAAATAGTGTTTCATGTAAATAGAAAAAAAGCTTACTTGCACGTTACGTTTCTAACTTTGATAGAAATCGAACGGTGACCTTTTGGAATTGCTGTTTATCATATCACAGAATTGCTGCTTGCTTCAGTCGAGAGCATAAGGCCCTCTGCTGAATATAATAACAATCTATTATGCGATCACATACAGAATTGTTTGCTACATTTTAGCTGCCCAGTGTCACCAACAACCAAAAAGATACAAATGTCACCCATATTTCTCAATGGATAGTTCGTCTATATTCACCAGCCTTGAGTCAATAAATAAGGTTATTACCTAGATATCAATTGTCTACCTGAACAATTTGACATTTGAACCAACCTGAACTCTTAACTTAATGTCCATGGTTTCGGCTATTCTTGTCATTATGTGACAGAAGGGAGATCTTTCAATGGTGTGATAAGCGACAAACCGGGATTCAAGAATGGCTGAAAGTTATGTTTTAAGGAAATGCAATTTCTGATTCTGCTTATAGGATCATGATGTTATGGAATTCAATACAGATTTATGACCCATTACTTGTAATGATGACATATGTGCCACTAGAAATAACATCTCACTCACCGCTTGTTTTGCATAAACTGTATTTTGAACATTTCAGTTATTACACTTATGTTGAGTTAAGGTCAATGACTCTAATATTTATTGGAACACTCCGTAAAGTTACGTTTGAATAGAATAATGCTATACCAGAAATTGAAATTAATGTAAGAATCATCGTTGATATTGATACAAAAAATACGTTGCTGTCCTAGTCAACACCATCTTCAGATGTTTGACTAATATAAAACCTTTACTCAATGATTACAACTTAATGGTTAGTCACCCTACTTCAATCTCTACAGTCGAACTGTGGCATGGTGTTGCAGCTATATGGGCGAATATATGTGATACAACTCAATGATTACAACTTAATGGTTAGTCACCCTACTTCAATCTCTACAGTCGAACTGTGGCATGGTTTTGCAGCTATATGGGCAAATATATGTGATACAACTTAATGGTTAGTCACCCTACTTCAATCTCTACAGTCGAACTGTGGCATGGTGTTGCAGCTACATGGGCGAATATATGTGATACAACTCAATGATTACAACTTAATGGTTAGTCACCCTACTTCAATCTCTACAGTCGAACTGTGGCATGGTGTTGCAGCTACATAGGCGAATATATGTAATACAACTCAATGATTACAACTTAATGGTTAGTCATCCTACTTCAATCTCTACAGTCGAACTGTGGCATGGTGTTGCAGCTACATGGGCGAATATATGTGATACAACTCAATGATTACAACTTAATGGTTCGTCACTCTACTTCAATCTCTACAGTCGAACTGTGGCATGGTGTTGCAGGTATATGGGCGAATATATGTGATACAACTCAATGATTACAACTTAATGGTTAGTCACCCTACTTCAATCTCTACAGTCGAACTGTGGCATGGTGTTGCAGCTACATGGGCGAATATATGTGATACAACTCAATGATTACAACTTAATGGTTAGTCACCCTACTTCAATCTCTACAGTCGAACTGTGGCATGGTGTTGCAGCTACATGGGTGACTATATATGTGAATTTCATCCATTCTCCACCTCATATAATATTTTAGACATTTAAGTGCTACTATTAATGAAAGAAATAGTTCCCGTTTATTAATGAAATAAATAGTTGTTTTAGATTCTGCTTTCTCAGGATCGGCTTCCAAATTCAAAAGAAACTTTCATCTTTTCTTTAAATAATGAGAATCGTTTTTCTTCTTGGAATAGCAATTTTAGTACCCAGAAATATATAATATTTTCTTGATTGTATTATTTTTAACACATGTTTAAAATTCTCATTTAGTCATTATATATTATGTTCTAACATAGAAAAAAAAAAAACGGAAAATATGTAATTTGCATAGTGATTCACACAATTCAAGTTTCTAAATTCCTCAGAATTGAAAGTGAATCATAATCAGATATAATTCAATAAAAGAAATATTGCACATGCGATTATTTAATTAGAAGTGATAAGAGAATACTTTCATCCTAACCAGCACTCGTGTGGGAAAAAAAAATAACCGTTACAGCAACACACCAACCACAGCAAAAATGAATGCGTTTAATTAATATCTAAAGTAATTTTAATGATGGAAAACACTAGTTATATTACAATGATTTTGGAAGCAAATATGACCCGGTTAGTTAGGGCATCTGTTTCTGCTTTCAGAAGGTAGAGTTCAAATACCGTCAGAATCAATGATCAATCGTGTTCCCTAGTGTTGGCAGAGACATTTTAAATATTTCTTGGTCACAATGTGAAATAAATTATTTTAGGGATAATTTTACCATTGAAATAATAACCCTAGGATTGTGGAGCCAGATTTGGGAGTCTTCTGATTGATCTATTCTTCAGAATTACGAAGGCTCAATTTCGGGGTTATGATGACATACTTATTAGATACTCCACTAGTTAAGATGTTATCACTTCCCCTCCAATGCTATTTAAAATCCTAGTACAATCCTAACAAAAACATAATAATGATTTTGTTAAAATATAAATATATTATTAAATTTTCATCTAACCGTTTTTGCCCATTGAGCCACTAAGAGTATATAACCATTACGTTGCCGCCAACCCTGTCTAGTGGTCACAATGCCTGACTGCAGAGAGGGAGGACCTGGGTTCAAATCCCAGTTCGGGCATGGATGTACTTTCTCTCTCTATCTGTATCCTGTCTTTGTCCTTTCTTTGTATGAATGGTCGCCTACCCTATAAACGGGTTCCTATGTGTGTACTAAGGAAGTCGGATTCCACATTTAAACATGGTTCATTTGGAAAATAGGAACAGCGCACCTCATAATAATAGCCTAGCTGGCACATGACAACAACCATAACATAGTTTTAAATCATGACTTAGTAGCAAAAACAACACCTGGTTTTGCGCAATTTTCACAAAACATTTACATTAAATCACGGATAATATATTAGAAAATATATTCAAAATTTCTCTTTCTACATAACAGTCTTAGATTAGGTCAGTTATCACGATGCGATTAGAATGAATTAACAAAATATGTAAACTATTTCCTTAAAATATGCTTTAGTCAACAAATTTGTATAAAAACTTAAGAAAAAGAACACATAATAATTCTAAAATTCTCCGATTTTTAAATTTTCCCTAAAACTGTCTCTTAAAAAATCATTAACTTTGTTTATACTTTGAGATTAACACCATTTATAATTCACGAACGGTGCCGACCGATGGCTGAGTGATTAACGTTCCTGTCTCCTGAGCTGGGGGTCCCGGGTTCGAATCCCGTTTTGGACATAGATATTATTTTCTCTCTCTGTTTTTCTCTGTGCTTTCTTTTTGGATGATGTAAGAGTGTGGCCCACCCTATAAACGTGTTTCTGGTAGTATAGCGCTGGCAACGCGCCGTGACTTGGTTCACAGGTGCCCTCTGAGTTAAGACAAATTAGTAGCAGATATTTATGATTTATTTGAAGTAGTTTCCACTGATCAATCTTTTTTTTTTTTGTAGGAGAAGAGGAAATGAAAACAGAACAGTGAATAAGAAGTCGCTTTATTCTGAAAAAGGTGGTGAAAGATTGTGGGATTTGATGAATCACACGTGGCCTTGTTGAGACATAGGGTTCGTCACCCAAATGCCACCCGTAGCAAAAAAATAATAATTCATTAATTATTTTTCGAAATACTCTTTAATATGTCTTCAGAGAACTTTATGAAATACATATATAAATTTTATATTTAACTATATTCTGGATAGGTATTCCCCTGTTTTTATTATAACATAAAATTAATTATACTCGGTAAATTCAGCAAAAAATCATTTTATTGAAAACTAACAGTAACTATTCTCAGTAATAAATTCCACATCAAATATAAATGCCAACTCTAAGAAAAGTCAATTTTATTAAAAGTAATTAAATATTTTCCTCAGAGCCAAAATCCCAATAAAATAAACAGTAAGGAACATTTTTTTAAAATGTATTACGTAAATTTTAAGATTCTTTGAAGACGATCACAACAATTTATTGGGAAAAAAGCATGAAGAACTTTCATGGTTCATCATCTCTCAAATGAGCATGTTATCTTATTTCTGACTCAGAGCTTGTCCCGCATCTTGTACGAAGCATTATGATTCTTTCCCAGCAAGTAATGAATCTTAATGATTCTTCTTAATGAGTACCTGAGCACTAATATCTCCGCTTGCTTCAGATCCCAACAGCGTGGAATCACCAGGCAAAAATATTGCGGCAAAGCAGCAAATTAGAAATGATTTAAGGAATTGTGTGTTGCAGAGTCTTGCGACACAAGGCGCTTAGAAAAGTGTCCAATGACTGAAAATTTGAAAAATAACCCCGTCGGTAATTTAGCTAAGTGCTACCCATATAAATCTTTTCTAGGAGAAAAGAGAAATGGGATGGTGCAGGGGGTGGTAGAAAGGTTACCCCCCAAAAGTTCTGCAGGCTCTGATTGGTTTGTAAAAGAGCAAAATTGATCGTTTCTTGCTGTTAGATATGCTAATTCGAGTGGGTGGTTTGCTGTTTCAAAATAGCGGCTGCTCATGCATTTATTATTTTTGGAAGATGAATTCTCTTATTAGTAACTTCGAAGGAACGTGGCAAATTCTTCGCTAAGAAATTAAAGAGTAGAATTTGAATCGTTATACATTTAAAGTTAAATGATATCTGTTATATATTATTTTAATTTTATAAGCAATTTTTAACCCCTTTCGTTCAATTATAACTTTTGTGGTTGCATAAGGAATAAGAATTATTTATATTAGTATTCTCAAACCAGAAAATTTTAAATTTAACTACTTAAGTATTTATTTCAAACTATTTCTTAAATAATTTCAGGGATGTAATTATTTATTAATTTCAAGGATTTTTAAAATTTCCATTTTTTTCTAGTTTAATAATAATTATAATAGTTTCTAACATTTCAAGTTAACTATGATTTGACATCATTGTATGTTATTCAAAAAATATCTTATATATAGTTATTAATTTTATTAAAAACTTACATCTTAGTAGTGTCTTGACTTCATTCTAACTGATAAGTTTTGAAAGCATGCAATTCACCACATGAATATTAGAACAAAATATTTTAAACTTACATTGATTTCTTTTTTTAAGAAATAAAAAAATAATCATGTTTTTTCAAGCATGTACTCCATTTCAGAAAACAAACCGCATTGTTAATGAATAAAATTATTTACTTCAGTTAAATGTGGTAGATGGTCATTTTCCATAATGATGAAAAGCTTATTAAAATTCTATTTTCTCCGACGGTTATAAGCAGTCTTATTTTCTAAATATTAGGTTTGGAATTATACAGAAAAATTCATCCGATGGTTGTAAGCTGATTTTTACAACTTGTATTACATCAGCAAATCTATTTGCGATGTGAAAAGAATGTATTGATAGTATATAGGAATTACAAAATTTCGTAATTGCTTAATTGATGATATTTTATGTGTCTAAAACATGATTTATTTCTACAAGTTTTTGTGGGCAAGGATTACTGTTGTTAGTTTATCATCTTATTTTATCTAGCGATCATAAGAAGTTTGTATATCCTATAAATATTTAATAGAAATGAAGCATAATAAATTGTCATGCTCACAGTAAATTTCACTGTATCTTTGAGTAGAATAAAAATTTTTATGCTTAGCTACAAAGCAAACTCCATATTTAGTATATTCAACAAATTGTTTATTATTCTTGTTTTTTTTTAATTATTTGTTACTAATTTTGCTTTTAGTTCATCAGTTAACAATAATCAATCGTTTGTATGCTCGTATAAGCAAATGAAAGTAATTAAATTCACGGTAAACATTCTTATTAATAAATGTTTTTGTGTAGAGTAATTAAAATAATTTTTTCTCTTAAAATGTTCCGAGTCTTAATTTGGTGATAAAAGCAAAGATTTTTAATGGTTATTGAACCATTTAAAAATACTTTTATGCAAAATTTTTATAATATATACTAAAGGAGACATAGGTAATGTAAGCCATGCTAAAACTCATGGATTTGTAAAATAATTTTATGCAAAATCTTTAATTTAAAATTTTAGAAAAGTGTGACTGTTTAAATTTTATTTTGAATACGCATTGTTATATAAAAAATACAATTATTATTCAAGTATAAATTTGAAAATTTTGAGCATCAAAATGCATTCTAAAATGGTTTCTTGTCATTGAAAACATTCAACTTATTTTTTAATATATATTTTAAATTTTTAAAATATTTTTTTCGTAAAATAATTTTAAAACTATAAATTTGCTAAAATCTATGAACATAATATTTCTAAGCAAAAATATGACTTTATTAAAAATCTTGCTCACAGAGAATGCTTAATTTAATTAAATAATGTTCCTAAATTTTATCAATTTAAGCAATTCTTAGTTTAATTCATTCTAAATTATTATATGTACTTAAAAAAATTAAGACTTATGAATTTTAATACTGACATATTGAAAATTGTTTAAGCAAAAATATAAAAGAAAAAGAAGTGTATCTAAAATAAATAACAAAATTAAATAATTTACTATGTGTCATTCTTTGGAAATATGATAAATATTACTAAAAGTTTAGATTATTTCTTGGAAAACTTTACCTCTAGAAAACGGTCATAAAACATTAAAAAATAAATATATAAATATTGCTTCTTCCATATAAACGTTTTTCAGAAGTTTTTAAATTGGCAGCAGGTAAAATTCAGCAAAATATTCATTCGGCATCCATAAATTCAATTTGTGGTTTAAATGTAATAGAATAATTATATTCAACCATGCCATTATAGAAATTAAGTACTAAATAATTTATGATGATATAGTAAGAAAAAAATGAAAGTTATTTTAAATAAGGAACGAATTAATAAAGTGATGTAGATTTCATAATGAAAATTTAGATACGTTTTATTTATTTTATATTAGTACATTTTATTATTGACATATTTTTTATTAACTTTATTGAACATTTAAAAAAATAAATTATAAAGGAAAAATTTTCTTATATTTATTTAATCTTTTTGATATTGTTAAATAATGCGCTAGAAAACTATATAAAATTAATAAATACTGCAAATAAAAATAAAATAAAAACAAACGAGAAAATCTTTGTATTTGAGAAAGGGCCAACAACAAAGGAGCTTAAAGTTTTTGAAAAATCTTCAAAAGGAAAGCAGCTATTTAAGTTTACTCAAAGAAGAAACTCAAATATATAAATATTCAAAACCGTCAGAAATATTAAATTATTCAAATATATTTCCTCTGAGATGTACTACAAATATTTCATGTTTTCTCATTTAATGAAAATAATGTTGAATAAACTGAGATTAGTATATCTTTCAGTTTTATTTCTTTTTCTAATAAGATAAAATTTTGTATTTATACTTTAACAATTCAAACTCTGTTGCTTAATACTTTCAACTTGTTGTTGCTTATTATTTGCTTTACTTCGATGAATATTTGAAGAAAATATAACAATGAATTTGCTAGGAACACAATATATCAAAAGCGAGGTCTTTCAGCTTCTGCGTATTTTCCCGTCGATCTTTATCAATTCTTTCCTGATTCCAGGAAACGATGATTACTTTCTCCTACCTAATTACTTTTCAATTAACTTTAAACGAGCATTCCGCTAATTTATTTGCAGAGGAATAGAGGTAAAAAAAAAAGAAGAGACAGCCTTAATATTTAATAAATGTAGTAACTTACAGCACATGTTTTCTCCGATACTAATATCTTCACGAAGTGAAATAAAGCACGCAGTAACGTTTAACGATAGAAGCGTTAATTTATCAGAAAAAGAGAGTTATTGTCACGCAAATTTCTAATTTTCTTCAGAGCCCTGGTGTCATTGATTTTCAAATTTGTTTTAATTAAAGTCTGAAATTGTGTCTACTTGACTTTCAAACTCATTTCGTTTTGGAAATAACTTGTTGAGATAAACAAAAGCGTTTGTGTGTTACCTTCCGGCATTTAATTCCTTAAATTAATAAGAATAATAACAAATTTACCATTTGATGAATTCTAATTTAATCCTTAAATTTTAATCTAACAAATGCAGAATTTTGTGGATTCGGAAAATTAATCAATGTCATGCTACATTTGTTATTGATCATTTGGAAAATCAATCAATTACAAATGCAATGTGTATTGATTGATGGTTCATTTATTTATAATCTTTTTGGCGAATGGTGGAAAAGCTATCAATGACAAATCTATTGATTATGAATAGAAAAAGAAATTTTCGTTTGTTGAATTTCTTTTATTTTGAATAATAATTAAAAAACTTGTTTAATTGAATTATTATAATTAAAAAACTTGTTTCATATTATTCATGTTTTGAAAAAATATATTTAAAATGATATTTTTAAAATAAAGTCTATTAGTGTTGATAACATTTTTTGCTGATAATATATATCAACTGGTTCGTTTAATAAACTCGTCATTAGAAAAATAAAAGGTTTTAATACCTCACTTGAAAAATAAAATGCAAAATATTTGTAAAAAGAACTTGATAATGAATTTAATAATTGCATAAATTTTTTAAATGTATGTATAAAGTAAAATTATTTCATTTTTTATTTAAATAAGTATTATTATCATACTTTATACTTTAATAAAAAAAACTGTTAAATTACCTGGTAGAATTAAGAAAAGTTTTATAAAAAAAAATAAGACCATACACTTTATGATATGATGATTAGTCAATATTGGAATTCATATATTGTTATTAAAAGTACTGAAAAAAATAAGTTTTTTAATGATTAAATTGATTGAAAGATAAGTTCTAAGATAAGTACCAGTTCAATCTTATAATTCCTTTGGGATGCATTTGTATATAGTTTTTAGTATTCAGTTTTCAAATTGATTATAAAAACTTTTTTGCTATTAATTACATGCGTATAATATATGAATAAATATACAGATTTATATTGTTCACTTAAACTTTAACGATACAAAGATTCATACTGGCAATTTTCTACTTTAATAAGATTTGTAGTAAATTTAACTTATATTTTAATAAATTGCTTTTATTGGTAAAATTGCACAAATTCTACACATCTTAATAATATTTAGTTATATACATTATATCATACTATGTTAATATATATATTTCATTTAAATCAATAATAGAATCTAGAAAATTATGTTGAAAGTAAAACAATGCAGAGAATCTTTAACCTGTTTTCTTATCGACTGTCAAACTTTTCGATTCACCTTTCCAATATTGATTGAAATTTCACGTGCATGCATCATAATAACTTCCGTAAACCAAAAGCTCATTTCTAGGTTAAATATAGATAAGCAGCGGTGGCATCATGAAAAGCATCAAGTTTTAAACTCTTCTCGAATGCCAATCGAATGAAGCAAGCTTGATTGGGTTCTTTGTGTGGAAGCCGATGTTCCTGGTAGCTCAGAAAATCACCTCTTTTATGTAGGGAAACTCAATTCTTGCATAAAAGTTTTCGCTTGCGTCCTTTAAGACAACTCAAAAGTCTTCAAGCGTCATCCTTTGTGTAGAATCACAGGGGCGAAAATTGATCCGAAACTTGCAACCTACCCTAACAAGGTCTGATGGGGATCGTGTTTCACCATTAGATTATGAAAAGGCAATCATCTCTGAAAAGATTAAAAAATTCCTCGTCTGAGATTAAAATTTCAACTGCATTTAACCAAACGATTATAATATATGTTCAGTTGCAAGGATAACTTTTTTAATTACTACCAATTTTTTTTCAAGTCAATGTCGTCTTTACAATTCATCGAAGACATCAGAGACTACAACAAAAAGCAAATTTCTTAATAATTTGCACATTAGTTTATAGAAATCCAATATAATATATTAATTTATATACGATAATTTTATGTTTGTTTTTTTTTTTTTGTATTTAAATAACATTTTTAGAAAATTTACGAACCAAACGATTATAATATATGTTCAGTTGTAAGGATAACTTTTTTTAATTACTGCCAATTGTTTTTCAAGTCAATGTCGTCTTTACAATTCATCGAAGACATAAGAAACTACAACAAAAAGTAAATTTCTTAGTAATTTGCATATTAGTTTATATAAATCCAATATAATATACTAATTTATGTATCACAATTTTATGTTTTTTTTTGTATTTAAATAACATTTTTAGAAAATTTAATTATTCTATCCGATTACATTTGTAAAAATAATCATTATTTTAGTTAAAAAACAAAATAATATATATTAATCAGCTTTTTAAAATTTTATTTTATAGACACATTTGTTTAGTTTCAAATTATTAGTTTTATAAAATAAGATTTTGATATTGATTACAAATGATAAGATATTTTACTTAAATGTCTAACAAAAATTATTTTGGTTCGTGGTAATGTTTCATATTATCCTTTGCGCTAAGTTAATGCAATTAGTCCTTATTTCATAAACTTATTGCTTTATATATTACAAGATAAAATTTAATTTATATTGTTCTAGAATTTAAATACAGCAGTTAATTTTATAAAATATAAAATAAAGTATATTAAACTGCTTCATTTTGTAAAGTTTTAAAGTGCAACGTAAAGGCAAAATATTTTATTTTAATCTTTCGCAAAATTTATAAATTTGAAAAAACACGATAAAAAAAATGTAGAATATTTCTTCCATATTTACATCCAGTAGAATAATATACTTGAATTTAAATAAAATTGTTATTTTCTTATATTTCGAAAAATAATATTCGTTGACATAAATCTATGGATTAATTTGCATGTAGAACTCAAGTGATAAAATATTTTATTTGAACAATTAAGCAGAATTATTTCGATTTATGGTTATATTTTCTTCTAACCACTTACGCTTAAATATAGTGATTATTGTCAAATTTTGAGACTAACTATATTAGTCATTAAAACACAATTTTTAATTTGTAAGTATAGGGCCTTTTAATTTAATATTTTTGAAATAAAAATATATGCTTATGTATATTTAAATCTATGGAATGATTTGCATATAGACTGCCAATAACATTTTATTTCACTTCAGTATTTTATAAAAAAAATTTTCAATGTTAAAGATTACTTAATTCTTTTGTAATTTAACTATGCTATCTTTCTCCAGCTCTCCTATAATTTTTCAATCGGAAAACTTATACTATAAAGGAGAACACAGTAGGACTCCAACTATCCGAATCGCTCTCAGAATTTTGGAAATAACAAATTAGACTGAAGGAAAAAAAGGAAGATGAGAAAAGAAAAAAATCTGAAGGAAATTAAAAGTAAGAAAAGGTAGAAGATGAGAATAGGAGACGTGTCACTTGAAAAATTCAAAAGCATTCCTTTGAAAACTCCTGGTTGTTCAGAAGTTAGTGCTGAAGATATATGAGAATAGATTATGAGTGAAAAACTTGATTCTGGATTCAAAATTATAAATGATGGTAAATTCATTTAAAGTGTTGATTGAGAAAGATGCTTTGAAGTGGATAGAGTATCACCCCGAGAGTGCAAATTTTCACTCTCAGATGGATACTCGAACTGGGCTTAAAGAAAACGAATGGAGGCAGTGAAACAGCTTACTCTGACCGAGATGTTCAGCAAGCAATGACTCTCATTTATAGCACTGCATACATAGAGATTATATTACTGTTCATCACTCGTAAGTATCTTAGCTTGTAAAAGTGCTGTATTTTAATTTCCTTAATTAAAAGTTTATTTACGTTAAAAATATGTGGTTTTTCTCCCATTTTAAATGTAAAATAATTAAAATAAACTCATTTATCTGAACATTTGATTATGCTTCTGATTATCTATCAATCGATTCATATAATTGAAGTTCTACTGTACTTTTATTACAAAGATTTTCTTTTAAGAATTCATTATACTTAGTTGTTTGCCACAGAGAGAGAAATATTACAAAGATTATCTCTTAAGAGTTCATTATATTTACTTATTTTCCCCAGAAATATTCCCAATAAATTCGCATACTAGATTTTCTGGAATTATTAAAAAATCTGAGATATAGAGAATATACAGTTTAAAAGTAAAATATGTGCAATTTTCAACATATGTATATTTTCATAGTTTAACTTTAATAAAGAGAATTAACTTTTATAATCACTCAAAGTTATTTTTAAATAATGTACATTTTATAAGTTAATAGTTCAAAATTAATAAAAATTATTTAAAATATTTTAAATGATATACATAATATCTTACCAAAATATTAACTATTTTTTGAATTTCAGAATTTTATATTTTCAGTACAAGTAAATGTGAATCACATTAAGTGATAAATATTAAAGTAATAAAGTAATAAACTAGCTTAATTTTTTTTCTAAATGATGAAAAAATAGCCTAATATTGAAATTACAACTTATAATTTTTAATGCCAAGTAAAATAACTAAAAGATTTCATCAGGTTGATTTATTATAATGTTTTTCAAAATTACAACTTAACTTAAAACATTTTAATTTGAATCATTTCCAGAAAATATAAAAACTAATTTAAAACAGCTAAAGTTTATATCAAAACATATTAAAACAAATTTCAATCAAAGCAAAGTATAAAAAGGAACACAAAATTAAGACTACCCATAAAAATCCATGAAGAATTATACTTTCATTTAAATGTTAATTACGAAATAATATTAGTATTTTTTCCCTTTATTCTTCACAAAAAATACAAACTCAAAATCTGTATCTTAATTACGATTTGATTAAAAACTCTTGCATGTAACGAAGCAATTTCAGTGAGAATTATTACGTTTTTTTTTTTTTTTTTTTTTTTTTTTTTTTTTAAATTTAAATGTGTATGCTAGATTATGGTTTTTGATCATGGTTAACTTTCCTTTAAAAGAATATTACAGATTATGCTGAAAAAAAGTAATGGGCTTTAAATTCACTTTGAACTTATGCGTGTTAGTATATTTATGGATGATTACGCTCTAAATATCTAGTTTTCTTCATAAGCAAAAATTTTACCTCACTTTTTCTAAGCTATGAACTCAACGAATTAATTTAAAATCTTAAGTATCAAAAAATATTTTTTATCAAGTTAATAAATTCATTCATCAAAGTTAATCATTCTAATAGAGTTCAGGTTCTTACACGTCAACTTTTTCAAATAAATGATTGCAGTTATAATTACTTTTTTTTTCAAATAAATTATTACTTTAATTACAATATTTGAAGTAAAATATAAAGTGTTTAACGATCAAAGACAAACATAATTTATACTAGAATGAAATACATATATTCATTTAATTTTTACATAAAAAATATTTATAATCATATACTGAATTTTCAGGATTATAATTCTTAAAATATTTTTGAGTTTTATTTATCTTAGTTCTCATCATACTTTTTATTTTTTTATATAACACACGAAATATATAAGCAATTATTTTCGTAAAATTAAAATATTAGCTAAATAAATTAAGCATTATTTCTTCTATTGGATAGTGTTTTTTAAATAGTTATTATAAGATTTTATTAAGTAAATATAAAAGACAAATTTTATGTAATAAATTAAAGCAGGCATATTTCGGCAGCAATTTTTTATCTTTGCTTTAAATTTATACATAATTAATGTTTTAAATAAATACACTTTTAATTTTTCCATAACTATAAGACAATTTTTCAGTACATTTTAATATTGGTAAATAATATTTATCTATAATATCGATACCAAATACAAATATTTATGCATGCTTTAACATTATTAAAAATATTTTTATTGTAGATAATCATTTCTATATGTAATATACTCAAGCAAATGCACGAAAGTGTTTACTCATTATTCACTTTCTCATTTAAATGTTGTCAAAATAGTAATATACTCATGATTTTATCTATCTATCTATCTATATATATATATATATATATATATATATATATATATATATATATATATATATATATATATATATATATATATATATATACATATAATATCTTATATATATATATATATATACATATAATATCTTATATATATATATATATATATATATATATATATATATATATATATATATATATATATATATATATATATATACATATATATATAAGATATTTATAAATATAAATTCTAATAAAAATAAAAACTTAGCAGTAATTTTAATAACAAATTAGCTTTGAGAAATGTATTTAAAAATAATAATTATGTCAATAAAGTGTATATTGTAATTAAAATATTACATTTCATAGCTATTTACATTTAATTTTAATATTTTCATTTTTGTATTTACTCAGTGAATAATTTGTGAAAACTAAATATCGTATAAACTTTATTTACATATTCCGTTCAATACTTTTGTGATACGTAAATGTTTAAGAGTAGAAAAAAGGAAATAGGTTATAACTTTAAATTTTCAAATATTGATGGATATTCTCTAAGGCAGTTTTCCTTAATCTGAAAATAACTCGCTTGTCTTATGAAAAGTGATTAAATAAAATAAATTTCCCCTTCTTATTAATAAGACCTACAGTACTAATACAATAGGTTTGCACAAAAGCAAACTCATAGATTAAGAAATATAAAATCAAATTTTACAGAATCAACCATGAAAATTAAAAATTTCAATGTAGTTTATTAGTGAAATGTGTTATTAATAGTTTTTGTAATTAAATAGAAAACTGAATAATTTAATAGAATGTATTTTGCATTGCAATCAAATATAAGAATCCAAATTATTTCAGTTTAGAGTCAAAATTGTATTCGATTTAAATTGCAAAAAATATAGTACACTTTCTATACTGATTTTATAAATGTAACTATTAATCCCAAAGAATCTTTCTTAAAGTAAAAACAATAAACATTATTCTCTTTATTTAAAATATTTCAATTAGTAATATAATTTAATATGATATAGCATTAATTTTTTGCATTTTTTACTGTAAAGTACTTTTTATCTAAAAATATTTAATAAATTTTTTCCGGTGATAAACATATAAAATAAATTTAATTGTTAATATTTGAGAATAATTCACTATATATTATCTTTTTAAATAAAAACATAATTGTTGTTAAAGTAGTAACTAAAACTGAAATGTACAACAATTGTATAGTTCTGTTTTTTTTATAAGAAAAATATTTTAACTAAAAATTTAAACTAAGACACCTGTAATTCTTTCAGAGCTTTATGTGGAAGCTAATTAGTTTCTATAACTTTTGTTATAAGTAAAAGCAATGTAATTAAATTACAACATAGACCTTATTAAATTATCCTAATCTTGATGATTAAAAAAAGTAATAAAATGTGTGTCATACTTTTCCAATATTTTATGTTTTTAAATTAACTCACTCAAAGTAAGCTTTTTCTCAATTATAGGCAGTAATTTATACAACTTTTCTTAATTTAATTTAAGCACGCATATTGTAAAAGATAAATATGGTGTCACTTAAATATGTAGAAGATTAATAGCTGATTGACTAGAAGAGAAATGTAGAACGATTGTATGTTTCTGTATTACATAAGAAAAATATTTAACTAAGAATTAAAAATGTGTGATAACTTGTGCTTAAAAAATTGTTGAGATATCAAATCACAAATAGTAAATATTAAAAAAAATGATCAGTAACTGACGCTAATTATATGGACTAATATCCATTCTTACACATTATTGATACTAATTGTTCAGTTTCTTACACATTTTATACAATTGGGGGATTGGTTTGCTTATTCCTCAACGGTAACTTTTTTCTATATGAAAGCTAATTAGACTGAGATGTACAGTTTAATTTGGATTCCAAAACACTACAAATATCCTACCCCAAGTGTGATTCGAACTCAGAACTGTTCAACAAAAAGCAAAAATGGTCACAGGTGCCGTATAATCTATGACGCCAAATTCTGAGATTGTTGATTTTTTGGCGGGTTTTCTTATGTATCTGGCAACCTCGTTTTTACTACGACATGCATATGGAGACCTATAAAAATTATGCAAAAAATTTTATTATGGTAACCTTAGTGTTTACGTCATCTCACATGTCACGATACGTCATCTTGGCGACATTTCTTCATCGCCAAAAAAATTTGGAATCATGGATTATGCGGCACCTATGCTCAAAAATGCAAACCATTCGGCTGCGAACTGGACTTTGAAGAATATAGCCAAATAATTTCACATGCTTTTATTAATCTTTAAAATATATTGTGAAAATTGTTCATATTATGTATAATTAATTTTATCAACTAATTAACTATTCATGGATGAATGGTAGTAAAAGCTATGTTCTTTTAGGAACAACTAAACTATTAATTCATGGTTGGAATATTACCCTAATTCAAATCAATGAGGAAGATAACATACACTCTGCTATAGTCAAATTCCCTTTATACTGACTGAAAATTTTCTGAATTGTGAAGAAAAAATGGAAAAGCATAGAAAGGTAGAACGATTACTCTCTAAAAATGGTGGAATAAAAAACGAGAAGAATAAGAATCACGGATTTCTTGTCAACTCTGAAAAGTGAAATTCGGAACTGTGGAAAAATTCATACATTTTATTGACTCTAAAAGTTTACAGGAGTTGAGAAGTGTTTTTCTACGGTCCTTCTTTGACTCTCAATATGCAGTGCCTATACTCCCTATAAAAATTCGGGGTGTCCGTGAACGTGCTTAGAAATTTTGTGTCGAACAATTTGGATTTGGATTTCTGCTTCCTTGTTTGTTTTTGTTTCTATCTCTCTATTTTTCCCCCTTCGAAGAACGTCGAACTCAGTCCTACTTGCTGTAATTTAAGAAACCAAGAAAATAGAAAAGTTTTTCTTTCGCAGAAAAAGGAAAAATTTTGTGAAACTTTTTCGAAATAAAAGTGGAAGAGTAACTCTTCCAATTTATTGCTTCTACCGTGACAACAGAAGTTGTTCTAAGGAAGTAGATAATTTAAAAGATATTTGATGCGTCGTATGCCTCTCATTACTTGTTGTCTTATATTAACAATTAAAAATATAACAATGAAATTTTAAAAAATTAAAACAGCAAAACTGCTCGTTGAATTTTGTTACTAAAATCAAGGATATTATAAATACTTCTTAGTGCAAAACTTATTTTTTGATAGTTTTCATATGGAAAAATGTTCCTTTTATAGCGCCTATTAATTTTACGCACCATTGATGAACCTTGATTAGGAAAAAAATAGATTCCTATAATTGTTCTTTTATTTCATGTATTAAATAGAAAAATATAAATTTCTTATTTATTTTTTTATTGTAAATTTAGTCACTTTTCTATATTAAATTGGATAAAGAACTGTAAATGATAGTTTCCCTCAACATTTTGCTATAAAGAATAATTCATGTACTTAGAGAAAATGTACAATCTCTGGGCTGCATTCTTTTATATACCTTTAAGATGAGTTGTAAGGACACTGGTGCCGTATAATCAATGGTGCCAGATTCTAAAATTGACGATTTCTTTTCGGATTTTCTCATGAATCTTACAATCTCAGTTTTATTACCTACACTTATTATTTAAACCAAGAAGAATTATGAAGAAAATTCTATTTTGGTAACCCTAGTAATTATATATATATACATTATCACGCACGTCACGATACGTCATCTTAGCAACATTTCTTCATCTCCAAAAAAATTCAGAATTTACAATCATAGATTATACGGCACTTATGCCCATTTTACACTACACAGAAAGAATTTAAACAGAAATCATCATCTTGATAATTTAATAAGACTTTTTGTACTAAAACATTTATAATGTAAAACAAATTTCCTTTTCGGAAACTATGCAAAAAATAATTCAATCAAATGTATCAGAAATTTACGTTCTTTTTACAAATTTCTGAAATATTATACTATATCTTTTAACAAATTATTATATAATCCTTAAAACTATTCCAAGGAAATTGTCTAAGTCACCCTTTTACAATTGCTTTACTAAAATTTAAAAATTATTGAGAACAACATATTCTCTCAGAATTATATTAGACTTTATTTATACAAAATGTATTTACATAGGAGTTTTTAAAAAAGGAAAACAAGAAAAAATATTAATTTAGAAATGTTAATTTTTTAATTCATTTACTTTTATTTGAAAAACACCTATTTTAATTCAATTGCTTACTTTAATTATACTTTTGACTAAAATAAAAGTGGAATCAAAGTAATGAAAACACCTTAAATTTATAAGGAATCATTTATCATGGTGCATAGGGCTGTCTTTGGCATCTTCAATTCAACTAGAAACCAATTTATAGAACTACCTTATAAAATAAAGAGGAATATTTTACCATTTTTATGGAAATATTTAAAAGGTTTCGAGGGAGATTCCAGTGGAGAACTTCGATTATATCACAATAATAGACCATAAGTGTTAGAATACATTGAAATTGGTGGAATAAGGTAAATACCTAATTTCATTCTGGTGTTAAACTATCAAACTATGATTAGACAAGTCTCGCTGCATGGATAGATACATTATTATCCAGAAAAATTCCATTTTCTACAGGAAACAAAATTTGCAACATTGGAGGGCACAAGTCCTATATAATCCAGGATGCCAAATTTTGAGATTTGCGATTTTTATGTATCTGGCAACCTCGTTCTTATTACGTCATACATATGGAAACCTATAGAATTATGCAAAAAATTCTATTTTGGTAATCCTAGTATTTAAGTCATCACGCTCGTCACGATATTTCATCTTGGTAAAATTTTTTCATCGCCAAAAAATTTCAGAATTTGGGATTATACGGCACCTGTGCCCACTAGACAATTGACAGTTGGAAAGAGAAAATCACTAACATAAATTTTTGCATGTACCTTTCAAACGCACCTATCATTTTCTACAGAAATGGTGTCGAATTCAAGGCCACATGGCGCATGCGTCCCTCGAAGTACGTTTCTAGGGTGTTGGCAAATGTATTTAACACAATATTATTTAATAAATTAATCGAATAGAGAATAAAATTACCAAAGAAAAAATTCACTAAATTTTTTTCATATTCTTTCTTTGCTTTTATTAAACAAAACACTTACATTTATGTTGAACTTACTATAATTAGGTAAAAATATCACTTATGCATGAATAATGTCTAAAATATTCCTAAATACTTTAAAATAATGCAAAAGCAAGGACATATAAAAATTGACTAAGTGTTCAACTGTTTAATAATCAAGAATAATTTGTTGTTTAACGAAAAGCTGATTTAATCAATTAATAAATTGTCTTTGTAAAAACTAATCAAAATTATTTATCTGTAAAAACAGTTGATTTAATTAAATTTTTGTTAAAGTAAAATAATATGCAACGATTTAATTTGCAGCCTACTTTAAATTAAATTTTTAAAGTAGGCTGCAAATGAAATCGTTGGATATTATTTTACTTTAACAAAAATTTAATTAAATTAACTGTTTTATAGATAAATAATTTTGTTTATTTTAATTAATCTTCTTTGTTTTTCCAAAGTTAGTATTGGAGTTTCAGATCCTTATTAAAAAAAAAGTTTGACAAACGATTCGTTAGACTATATTACTTTCTAGGCTCATTATATGTGTGTACTGTTATGACTTTAATCACTGTACTTCTAGAAATGTCTAAAAGTTGGGATATTTTTATCATATTTACTCCAGATAGGTGGAATCTAAACATTTGGACACTTTTAAACTCTGAGAGGTCCAGTATGTTACATTTAAGAAAAAAACATTTGCAGAATTTTAACGAAATAATAATATACTGTAAGAATATAAAAAAACTGGTTGATATTATTATATTTTAATGCTTACACAAAAGTCACTCAAAAAATGTCATTTTTATTCTCAGCTGTTTCCATCATTTTGATAACCAGCAGCATATAAGATTAAAGGTACACATTAAAATTTCTAAGAACAAATTAATTATGAAAAGATGATTGATAATAATGGAAAAAATCCATTATTGTTTTCATATTTCCATCTGGAGCCTTGTTTCAACTTGCATTAAAATCGCATTACAAATCTGTTATGTTTGCGTAACTTATATTACACATTAATAAGACTTAAAATTTTCCATTTGTTCAAATCTTTAATTTACTTACTTTGTTTGATTGAAAGATTTATTTGTTTGTGTGAAAGCGAGAAAGAAGTTATTTGTAAAAAAACTATTGAAAAAACAAAGTGTTGTTTTCGTTTATAAAGTTATCTGGAAATAAATTATCAGCAACTTGTATATACAAGATAGCTAACTTTGTACTCGCAAAGATAAATGGCAAGAAAGAAAATACCTGAAGAAATTGAGAAGTGAGTTCATTGTGGTTTAGTCCCACTAATCTTCGGATAAGTTAGACCTATTTTCATTCCTGTCTCTTGATGATCTTAAACTCTGTTGAACAAGAAGTTAAAGTTGCCTTTCTGTTCCCAATAAAGTCATTTGACAAATATGACTTTTATAATGTTCCAATTTTGCTTCTTATTTCAACAAAATTCAACCAACCAACTGTAAAATTTTGTAAGCTTTAGGGAATTTTCAAATACAATTGTTTTTTATTATTTGATAAATGAAATGATAATCTATTGAGACAACCCAATAGCTCTTTTAGGCATTTCTCAATGTTAAAACCTTGCCTTGATATTTAAAATAGATCATCAAGACGTGCATTGCTATAGGATATTGCTAGATCAGATTGATTCATAGAAAATAATGTAGTTTTAACAGAAAAGCTTTATTGAAATCTGGCGAATCTTTTCCTCAGTAATGTTAATATCTGAGTTTATAAGCGATTGAAAAACTGGAAAATGGGTTGCATTACGCACCATCAACCAACTTTTACTGGGTACATTTCGTGTAAAGCCATGTTATATACAAGTAGCAAACAGTACTTGTATAAGTTGATGTAAAACATAAAATATATATGTTTTACATCAACCTCGTGATAGTACTATCAAGCTTGTACCAAATAAAAACTCAAATATAATGATGTATGGGGAGTTTTGCAACATATTTTTTCCTTTCTAGTAGGAAAACTGCTTTTCTAGTATTAGTATCCCGAAGTGCTGAATGATATTTTAATTTTTGAAACCTTTGTCTACATGCATGTAGCATTTAATGTATTTTTTAAATTTTCTTTCAATTTGAAGAGAAGATACTTGTTTATTTTGGTAACAGTATTCTGCAACAAAACAATTATTAAAGGATCAAAAATTCTCTATAGTGATAGCATGAAGAGCTATCTCTAGTCATTCATACCAACTCTATAAAAGATTTTTGATCCTCATTTAATGATTATTTTGTATGAATGATTGTTTGTCTCCTTCAGTTATTATTATATAAAGGGCTAGAGATAGTCCTTCATGCATTAATCTTTAAGTGTCTTCCACAAAATATACTTTCAAAAGATATCACCACACTTGTTTCCAGAAGAAATTTTTAATAAAACTGCACTATTTTGATTTTGTAAACACTTGTCTTCAATACACTAAACTATATCGAATCTATTATTAGAATTCTGCAGACAATATCGCCTGTACTTCAGAATGATTTATTGTTGCTACAACTTTGGTATCTTAAACTCAAAAATAACATCATAGCTCAGCCTCATTTTACGACTTTTTATGACGATCCACAAAGTGTAATACATACTTCCTAAGATTATCATATGATAATCATATCATTAGATAATTCAAATTACTACAAAGCGGTGATTCACGCAGTGGGCTCTAATACAACCCCTGCCTCTCCTGGCAACCTCGAGTGCAAAAATTTACTGATAGGGTTGCACAATTTTTCAAAAAATATTGTGTTACAGTGGATTCCAGGACACTGCGGTGTTGCTGGTAATGAGTTCGCCGACTACCTTGCTAAGCAGGGTCCTTCTCTCCAACAAACATCAAATAATGAAATTCCCCTCAATAACACCAAACTGCTCATTAAGAAAAAGATGAAGAACATTGTCTTAAACCAATTCTCAGAGAGACACTCTAACAAGAACTGGTACAATAATCTTCAATTTATCCCTAAATGGCCTAGACGCAGGGCTGTTGCCGAGTTTCGTACGGCCACCGGGCATGACTGCCTTCTTAAACAGCTATGTAGAGCTAACACAGTCCAAGAACCTCTCTGCAGGCTCTGCGATCTTCGGGAGTAGATGGACTCACACCAACTTCGTCGCTGTCCAGCAAAATCTGTACTTTCCTTGTGAGATCACTACTGGCATTCTCGAGACATCCTCAGCGCTTTATAAACTTTTCTGTGTTCACTACTTATTCTTTCTGTATTTGTAGTGCAGTGGTCTCTGTAAACGCAGCCATTGCAAATAAAAAAATTTAAATATGATGAATTTCAAGTTCTCTCCAATAACTTAATTATGTTTAAATATATTTCCCCTTCTGCTGTAGTTTGTTTTTAAAGAAAATAAATTTAATTGTAGCAATAGGCATAGATTTCATGAGCAATAATGCTTAATCTTTTGTTCAAGCACAATGATTTCTAGGCGATTTAATTTCCAAAGTGAAGTTATATTAACAGAAATTTAGAAATATATGCGCTTCAACGGTAAAAAAAGTCATACAAGAAAAATTTCCGTTTTTTCAATCTTTACTTGTTATTACTACATAATTTTTCTATTTCCTATAGGAAAATAAAGATTATGCTCTCAATACCATTATTTTCTATTTATGGTATTAATGGGCAACAAATAGAACTTTTCTATCTTTACATATTTAACTGTTATTTATATATTAGATACCATTCCCAATTAGAGTACCGCTGAAGAAGTTTCTGCATTACAAAATTAATCTTCCTAGGTGTTTTTTTTTTCGCAGTTTAGTAATTTATGTATATTAAACAGTCATACCTTATATCTTTTAACTATATGAACACAATACTGCTTTTTTCTGATTTTAATATCCTTAAATTTATAGAAATATAAATACACTTAATGATGTATTTATATTTCTATAAATAGAATTACCAGAAATAGAATTAAATAGAATTACCAGAAACCATATATCTTAGATAGAAATAAGGATATGGTATACTCATTCAAATGATTTTCAAATAAAGTAGAACTTGAATTATCTTAATCATTTGGGACTGTACTCCATTCCGATAGCCAAAAATTCGGTTAATTGAATTTTCTCGAAAAATATGTCCATTTTAATTAATTATTGTAAGTTTGAAATGGAAGAAAAACTATACATTAAAAACATAGGATTTCATGAAAAGGAAACAGTTTCAGATATTAAGGTGAAAAGACAAAAGAGGTTTAAAAGAGCTGACATTCATACAGTATGAATGTTCAGTTGTGTAAATGAAAATCATTGTTTGCGAAACATCTCGGTCAGCGTAAACTGTTTCACTGCATCGTCCTTTCTCGGGCAATCAAGTCACGTATCCTCTAGACACGGAGAATTTGCATATTGTCACACTCAGGCTGACGCTTCATCCTCTTCAAAGCAGTTTCCAATCAAGCAAATGTTTCACTAGCTGATGTTCCCTTGTCTACTTCAACTTGGACATCAAAGTCATTTTCTTTTTGGACACTTTCAATAAAAGTGACCGTCATTTGCATTTGAAATTCGTAGTCTGACTCATATTTCATTCTATTACATATGCATTACTAACTTCCGAGCATCCTGGAATTTTTAAATGAATGTTTTTAAATTTTCAAAAGAATTTCAAGGGACAAGTCCTTTTAATAATCTACCTTCTCTTTTCTTTTCTTGTTCTGTACCTTTTACTTTTTCTTATTTTCCATATTTTCTTCAGTTTAATTTGTTTTTTCGGAAAGTGATTCGGATAAACGGAGTTTACATTATTGGAATTCTACTGTTGAAATATTTTCTCCTGCGTGAAAACTTTGATTCGCCCTAAATTTTAATCACTGTAAGATCTTTGTCTTATAATTGTTATACTTTTGCTCATATTTATGATATTTGGCATATTTCCTATCTACCTTTAAGTTTTTATGTTTTGTTTCTTATACAGCTTTGTCTTAATTGTTATTCTTACTCATATTTATAATAGTTGACATATTTCCTATCTACCTTTAAGTTTCAATATTATGTTCTTATGAAGCTTTGTTTTAATTGTTATACTTTTGCTCATATTTATGATATTTGACATATTTCTATCTACCTTTAAGTATTAATGTTTCGTTTCGATGCAATTCATATTTCTGAATGAAAATACAATTATTTATAAATTATAAATACTAATACAATTAAATTATAAATACATTTTATGCACATGATGCAAATACCAACTGCTAAGTAGTTAATCTTTGAATTTATCCAATATATATTCATAATATGATTCTCATAAAATTGTTTAGATAAATGCATGAATAGTATAAAAGAATATTATTAATTTCTTAAAATAACTTTATCACATATATTCTACAGAAAAACTTATTCCATTTTTAATTAAACCTAAAATAAGAATTTTGCTAGATTATGCATATTTATGTAACACGTGATCTAAGATTTATCATTTAATGCATTTCGTAAAATGTTATATTGAGAAATTTTGTGTTACGGAAATAGCATATTTATATAAAAAAATATGACTTAGCAGATTTTGGAAATCAATATATTAACCAGAGATTAATTTAAAATTAAAATATTATAAAATGAATATTTATACTTTAAAGATATTATATATTTTTAACCTGCAAAATTATTACATATCTATAAATGTACAAAAACATTTCATTTTTTATTCATTTAATATTTATGGACTAATACTGATTACAGACTTAAAATTTTTGTTTTGTTGCTAAAAGAATAATATATTTCATGATATTTTCTGCAAATATTTTACAAAGTATAAGGAAAGATATCACCCATTCCAAAATAACACCTAACTAAAAGGATATCAGAAATTTCTTTGCAGAATTTCTGTATATCATAATACACTATAATGATTCCAAATCTTGTTTTAGTCTCCTTGTAGCACAATTTATGGTGCAGTGTGAGAAAATGTGCTATCATTTTATTGCAACCGAAACTCCCAAAAGACATTCTCCAATCCTAAAGTTTGGAGCATGTCGCATTTTACAACTTAAGAAATACAAGCCACCGAGTATATTCGTCAGTAAAATTTTTCGTGGAGAAACGTAAACCAAGAATACAGCTATGAATTGAAAGCCATAACATTTTTCTCTCCCAAAATTCAAGAGTATTCTTTCGTTTTTCTAAGATTTTAAGGGGGAAATAATATATGATATATATTTTATGGTAAAGACATGTAACGATTTGAATTCATTTTCAGAGAATTTCAATTTTATTTAGAAAAAAAAAAGCTATTATTTCTTTTCTACTGAATGTCTTTAACTGTTGTTGATTTATCATGCCAACTTAAGCTGCCTTTTCCAAATTTAACTGTCTCAAGAATTGCAAATTCTATTTGCCTTCTAGTAAGTAAAATAACTCCAGGTGGCAAGAATTTAGCTTTATGAAATGTTAATACTCAGAAAAGTGAAGAGTTGCAAAGCCAAATATTTTATTTATTTTGCAGTAAACTAGAATAAAATTGAAATAGGAATGCATTCACTTCTAAAAATTAAACGTCGAGTAGTAAATGCAAAAAAAATTGAAAATACTGCTTTACTTGAAATGGAGTAGAAAATTCATAAATATCTTATTTGACTGAATAAAACAAAAGATTACACACAAAGAGATATAAAATATTGAATCTCCATGAGTTATAGAAAGGTGCCATGCTGCAGACATTAACTAAAAATCAAAACAAATAAAATACAAATGATTTTTATGTGAGGTGTAATTATCCGTCACTCACATATAAAATCTCTCTCCCTCTCTCTCTCTCCCTCTCTCTCTCCCTCTCTCTCTACCTCTCTCTCTCCCTCTCTCTCTCCCTTTCTCTCTCTCCCTCTCTCTCTCCCTCTCTCTCTCTCTCCCTCTCTCTCATTCTCTCTCCCTTTCTCTCTCTCTCCCCTTTTCTCTCTCATGCTTTCTATGATGTCATCAATTTACCAAGAATCAAATAATTATTTTTCTTTCGGAATCAATTAAAACTGCAATTACGAAGCACATTCACAATGTTGGGGGCCTCGTGACAATGCTTGTCCCACACAAACATACTAATAATTAAATTATAAATTAGTCCTAATCCGTAAAGTTCATTTTTCTTGTTGACCTTACCATTATAGAGATCATGTTTTCTATAATATTATCAAATGCTTCATAATAAATAATTAGAATTTCTCTTGTAAAATCAATTGGAATGACAAAACTAAGACACATGAATATGGTTGCATGCCTTTGTGATTTCCAGAATCACAACTAATTATCATCAAATTATAAGGCAAATGTCTATTTCTACTTCAATAATCTTTTGTGGATAACATTGTTTCTACTCATGTCTCTATGGATTTAACCCATGGAGGAAAACAAATGTGTGGTACCTGGAGATATAGTCCATTATTGTGTAGTTTGCGGCACACGTTGTGGTAATATATATCATTTTTACCAATACCTACTGCAGTTTCGAATGTGTGGCTGTGTTATTGTGGCTTAGTCTCTTTAAATATCTGATATTAGTCCGATAAACTCTAATAAATTTTCCACAGTCAAAATGTTGATGATTAGCAGGGGATCTGAGGATAAATCCTCCCAATGTATGGATATAGTTCTTTGAATCTAATAGCTTCAGATCAAGCAGCAATATTCACCTAAATTTGTATACTCTACATACTTTTCCACAGTTATGGTTCCTTTCGGACAACCAGAAATAGGTTTACGGACAAATGTTTAGTTAGTGTGGTACTCGGACAACAGTTTAGCTGGTTGTTTCACAATCGTCAATTGATGGAAAGGTAAACTCTGAATAATAGAAAATTATCCATTATTGGTTTTTATTTAAAATGCCCGACAGAAATCTGTTGCACGAAATTATCCATTTACCTACCAACGGCTATCAAATATATTTGTCCTTGTGACTTGAATGAAAAGCAATTAACGTCATTGTGGACTACTTATAACGTAAGAAAAAAAGGTACTAAATGATGAATCGAGAAATATAAATCAATTATAAATTCTCTAGCAAAAGTGAAAATGATTTCTTATTTAAACAAATATTTATTTATTGTTTTTAATTTTATTAGTTTTCATATTTTAGATGCAAAAAATTATACTCTTCATTAATTTACACAAGCAAAAAATTGTTCTTTTGTGAAAACCATTACATTGTTTAAAACGTGTTTAGAACATGTATTTTCAAGGCATGTAATATTCAGTGTTTGATACAAATAACTACAACAAATAAAGTTTATACTGGAATAATTAAATTTTGAGATTTTTTTTTTTTTTTTTTTTTTTTTTTTGCAAAAACTAAACTTTTTAACCTAAACAAAATAGTAAATAAAAAATTTTTAACTATATAAATTGATTAAATAAGATACAAATAATGATGGAAATAACTCTAAGGAAATAAGTTTATGCTAGAATAACTAATTACTTTTTGTGAAATAAAATTACAAAATTTTTAACCTAATTAAAACTATAAATAAAATTTTTATTTAAATAAATTTATTAAATCAGCTACTGGATTTTTCAATCTTATAGAAGATATTTAATTACGCCGTCAAATATTATGAATTAAACTGAACATTCCAAATATGCAAAGGACTTATTAAGCTAGAAATCTATTTTATAAATTGATGGAAAATATTAATAAAGATTCTATTGTTATCTTGCATAACCAATTACGATCCCCATTTTTACATTGAATAAGCAATAGACTTATAAAATACAAAATATTCAAGCTTTTTAAAAAAGAACGTGCATAAATATATTTTCCTTTTAAAATACTAGTATATTTACTTTGAATTTTTTTAATTAATATTACAAAATAAACACGCAATACAGTATTTTGAAAACGAATTCAATAAATAAAAAATAAAATGCATACACCAAATTTACTTTATTTTGCATAAGCTTAACAAGTTAAAATTAAAATTTTATGAGCATATGTTCATACACTGGTAAAAATTATTTTCTTTTGTGTAATAATTGCAATATGCATGTAATTATTTTTACAATATTGATAGTAATTTATTTTGATATTTAAGCCCTTAAAATCACTTGTGCGTTAATTGCGAGATTGAAAGAAAATACAGAGTTACATTTTGCTAATCTGTGACTACATTTTCAGAAAAGATATTGCTAGATGTTCATTAAAATAGTGTGGATATAAATATTAAAATTTAGTGTTAGTCGTTTAAAAAAATTACTTTCTAATGTTAGTGAAAGAAAATTGCCATACTTAATTAATTTTATATATATCAACGCGTTTTAATTTCTTTGTTTGTTTTTCAAAAGATTTTTGTTTTTGTTAAAAAGATTATACACTGTAATAGTCTTTTTTTCTCAATTGTTTTTCGAGAAGTCTTTCATATTTAATTATTAATTATAATAAATTTTTACTCGCAACAATAGCATATACGTATATAACAGTATTTTGCGATTATAATTTTTTTTCCAATGCTCGGTTACCATTTATAATTTAACCATATTCAACTCCACAAGAAGAGAAGGTGATGGCAATTTTTACAGTGGGGCGCCGAATGGCTATCCAGAAAGTGAAAGGATAATAGAATACACAATACACGCAAAAAGAGAGAAAATAACATACGTAGCCGAATCAGGATTTGAATCTGGGACCTGCTGCTTCGAAGTTAGGGACACTAACCACTAAGTCATCGGTCAGAATTTATCAAAAATTATAATTAATAAGAATTCCTCCTTCAAATGAGCAAGAGAATTAATGTTACATGAATAAACTATACTCCATTTTTTAATTAACACTAAATACACATTTAGAGTAATATGTACACTTTTAGAGTACTAAATACACATTTTCCGAGCTCTATTTTTCTTAAAGTCATTATTACTGTTGATTGTGTTTTTAATATTGGTACGTAGCTTAAATTATTAATAAGTAGGAATTTCGTCTTTCTCAATACATATCAGTTTTGATTAAAGTTTCAAAATTTTATAAATTCATTAAAAACACAATGTGAATGGTTATCCTGAAATACATCTTTAACATTATTGAATTTTCTAAAACATTTTTTTGATGAATTTGAAATACACAATGGTTTTATTAATTTTTTATGGAATGTCAATCACTTCTCTACCCAGCTGATTTCATAATGCCTTTGACATAAAAATGTTACGTCTGCACTACATGTGCCAACATTAGTTTCCGTGCATTGATATTTTAAGCGGATTTCATATGAATTTGATACAGTAAAATCAAACGTATGTAATTTCCGAATTAAGATTTCAAACTAAGTTATAATATTGTATTGAAGTTAAGCCTTTATAACTCGAAATCAAGTGCCTTTAAGAAACATTTACACCAAAAATAAATTTGCAGCGTAGAATTACTCTTTATAAAAAACCACAATTTGAATATAAATATTTAATTTCCTCAGAAGTTCTCAATTATATAAGTTAGTTTTAGAACTCTTACTTTTTCTGAAAATTTTAAACGAATTCTTATGCCAAATGTTTTTTTTATAGAGCATAGAAGCTTTTTCAAATTTTTAGGATCCGAGATAAGGGGACCATTCACCTGTAAAAATGCACAAAAATGGAGTTTGAAGTTCCACCATTACCAAAAGATATAATTTATAAATTTCATATTTAGACACGGGGTCTCGTATACAGCTAAATTAAGTTATAAGCCCCAGATATTAAAATTTCTTCTTGTTGTAGTCCTAAGTAATTAACGAAGATTAAAGACCATATTCATGATATTATCTTTATTTTAAGCGTCAATCATTTTAAGTTCTATTATTCTTATTGTCTTTTCCATACATATATTAGTATTAGTAAATTCTTAACTAGTCCTCATCGTTCTCAATTTTTGTTAGTGCTTGCAAAAATGAAAAAAATATCCATTTACATTAAAGAAGTGGATTTGGTTTCTATATCGCTCTATTGATAATTTTCACGCCAGCGAGGTTTTTTTTTTTTTAAACCAAAACCTACAGTTTTGATTTTGAGCCACTACAAACATGTTCACCCAAAGCATTATTGAGAAAATTTTAAGTCAAGGACTTCGAGTCTCGTGGTAATTTTTCATGGTTGCACATTAGAGCGTCATGGTTGATCTAGAATAGCACAATAAACCTAGCTTTTCATTTATTTAAGAATGAGGAAAATGAATGCTCATCACATTTAGGAGCTAAGAAATGAGAATTCTGCATCAAATTAACTATTTAGTTGGCATATTGCTCATACCTCCTATTAAGTTAAGCATCATAGCATTCAGTTCTATTATACGTTTTCTGTTATGGAATGCAGTCGTACTTCTGCAATGTAAATTTTTAAATACTAATAGGTTGGGGAATCAGTTTGTAGCGTTTTTACCTCAAAGACATTTATTTAAACAAAAAAAAATAATTATATCAGTAAGTTAATCAATTATATATTCACCGTTGCTGCTTACAACCTCTACCCACCTCTCAATCAGATGCCGCTTCGTCATAAATCACCTGGTCTTTTGTCAAAGTAGTTGCTGAGCCAGTTTTAAGCATCTCTTTGTTATCGAAGGTAATGCCCTACGTATGGTTTGGCAAGTAGCAGAAGAGATGGTAATCGGTTGGTGCAAGGCCAGAAGAATACGCGGATCCTGTAGGACCTACCATTCGAACTCTTGGAGTGCGATTTTGATGACTTGTGCAACATGGAGCCTGGCGTTCACGTGAAGGACTATGGTTTGACCATGTTGATCAGGTCTTTTCAGTCGAATAGCCTCATTCACCCGGTGTAGCTGGACAATGTAGAGCTCCATGTTGACTGTGGTATTCTTTTCGAGCATTTCCCAGTGAACCAAGAGAGATCCTTTAAAACTGACTCAACAACTTCTTTGAAAGGTTCAAGGAGATTTTTGGCAGAACGGATCAACAAATAAGTCGGGAGGTGGGGAGACGTTGTAAAGACAACGGCGAATAAATTATTGATTAATTTATTGATATAATTATAATTTTTTGTTTAAATAAAAGTCTTTGGTAAAAGCACTACGAACTTATTCTCAAACCTAATATTATAATAGTATATCATTAATATTATATATTTTAAATTACTATATTAATGAAAATTAAATTTTAAGTATATGAATATTTAATTTAATTTTAGTTACTTACAATTTATAGAATATGTTTATTATTCATTACTTTGTATTTGGTCTTGACTTACAATTAAAAACCAACTGTTCAGAAATTAAATTTATACAGTTAGTAATACTAGTAAACTATTTAATGTTTTATTTTATAAAAATATCATTAAGGTATCTCTTGTACTCATGTTTAAAAAAAAACACTTAGAATAAAAGTCAATGCTCACTTACAAGAAAAAAAGGGCAAGATATCAACTAATTTGAATTTGAAAATGCGTACTCATTTTTACATTAATTTCAAGGATCGAAATAAACTGCAGAGAAGTAGGGAAAAAAAGGGGTAAAAAACTTGATAAAAACGCTCGAAGCATTCGATAAAAAAAAAAAAGAAGAAAATACACCCTAGAATACAGCAAGAAAAACAAGTAGAAAGTGCTTTTTAATGTACGCAGAAACACTCCAAATCTCATTTTTTATTTTTTGCAAAATAAGATGATTTAAAAAGAGAAAATTTTGCCACTGTGATATCGAAAATTTTAGAAAGGGTTGAAGGAAAATACGTAGCTTTTTTTTTTCCATTCTCTTATACTAAACAGCTTCTTTCAAAGAATAATAAGCTCTACATTTTCAGTATCGCATTCGTTATTCGAAGCGTAATGTTCGAAAAAGGAAAACGGTATTTTATGAAGCATCTTCTATTTTAAGATTTTTTTTTTCAAAGTATGTTATGTTTTATTCTAAAATGCAACCAATAACGGAAAACTAAAAATTCATTTTGAATAATGCTCATATTTTTCATGACTAAAAGAGATCAAAGTCTTATTTTTCGCACAAAGGTATTAGAATACTTTTATTTCTTCCGAACACTTTCCATTGATGTTATATGTTCTGCTGATATCTTTGTGAATATATTCCGCTTTAAAATGCCATGCGAATGGATATTGTGATTCAGCATATTTTTCAGTGAAAATACAAAGAGAAGAAAGATAAAAGCTGAGTAACAAGAAAAAAAGGTTATCGTGTTTTCTGAAAATGCAGTACTTCTAATGTAACAGGAAGTATTTTTAAGACATCAAATATGTGCATATCATATTAATTATTATTAAAACTAAAAATTAAATCAGATTAAATATTTGTTTGTTGATTAAAATAATAATAAACAAACATTTTTTACTGCCTTTTAAATTTTATTGGAATAAAAATGAGGATGAAATATTATTATTTTACTTCTTTACAAATATAATATATTAAGAATTTGGAACTAGTAGAATATCCACCCACTGGTGACCATTGCAACTTCCCTAAGTTCCAAAAATATGCATTGTAGAAAATTTTATATCGCATAATAGTATACAAAATCTAAAAAAGTATTACTTAAAAATAAATAAAAACTTTTTTGTTAGGTTTGTCTTTTCTTCAAAACAAAACAGATATAAGAGATGATTAAATTACAATAATGGACTTACTTGATATGACGTCAAACTCACATATCGAATATGCTCGGTGATATCATGGAAAGATATATAAAAAATATAATAATAAATTAACAAAAATATATAAGAAAAAGATAATAATAAATAAGCAAAAAGAAATTGGAAATAAGAACAATTGCGATGTTTGGACGCTACGACAACGAAACACAACAACAAATGTAAAAAAAAGAGTTCGAATTGAAAGCAAACCTTCAAACTCTGTTGCCACTTAAAAACCACACACACATACACACACACACACACACACACACACACATATATATATATATATATATATATATATATATATATATATATATATATATATATATATATATATATATATATATATATATATATATATATATATATATATATATATATACATATATATATATGTGATGTAAAACAACACGAGACAAACCAAATCTGGTAACAAAAGATCTGAAAAGTAAAAAAACTTAAAATTGGCAGCAGGATAATCAAAACAAAGGACGCTAGATTTGGCGAGAAATCACTTGGGGGGGATATCATACTTACTCCAAGAATTTAAGTTAAAACATCAGGACTGCATTAATAATTTGATGTGACACTACAAACAGCTTAATGTCAGACTTCTGGAAGAAATTTGAATATCTACCACAATGTATATATATTTGTGTGCATGTTTAGAATTCCAGTAAGACTTGATGTTGGTATTCATGAGATGTAGGAACAATAACAAGACCAATTCACCGGCATATGTACCTGCAAAAAACTAAAGAATTGTACCTAACTCCATTGTTCAACAGGGACAAGAATCGGACCTCGGATCTTTCTTTTCGAAAAGTATATTCCTAACACTGTGTTCTTCGAGATAGTCATTAATACTAGGCAATGATAATGTTTTACATATAGTTCTTGAAAAAAAGGCATGTGTTATTATTAGGTTGACTAGACTGATATTTCAGTTTTCACAAACAGATAGCGTTATGATTCACCGTAGTCTACTGGTATGACAACTCTTTTCAAAGCAAAAGATCTTGTGTTTGATTACAGCTTTTGTTGAATAACAAGAGTTGAATATGCTTAAACATCTTTAGAGGTCATTGTTTGAGAGTATTTCAAATTTTTTTTCTGCAACATGGGAATATGCATCCTACTAGGAAATGTTCCACTGGAAGACAATTCACACGATGAATGTTAAAATGCCTTATAACGGTCATAGGTTATTTATGCTGCCCCTAATGTGATGTTAAAATATAGATATCGATTGTGATGATTGAGGCCTAGACCTTAAACGTTGCTCTTCAGAGACAATGGTCCCGAGTTCAATTCCAATCATTGCTGAGCAACAAGCACTTCTACATGCATATCTGTCGAGGTGGATGCTTGAGAGTTTTTTTGTCTTCGACCCCTTGTAACACGTAAATAAAAAATAAATCTACGAAAAGACCTCTCATACCAAATTATCAATTTTATTGAATTATCTGTGATATGCATACAACGGTAGACCAACAATAAAATAAAATCACTTTTATTGAGTAACTAAATAGTCGAGTAATTGAGTAATTAAATTTTATAAAATTCAACTCTTTCGTTATAGTAATAATTGTGTGGGTCATTAAGATAAAATCACTTAATACCATTAATTAAATGTTACTTCAATGAGAAATTAAGAGGTATATAAAACTACATCAGAAAAATCAATTCTACAATATTTATTTAAATGATAATAAAAACATTTTCCAATATTTAAAAGTATCAGTATTAAAAGTTTATTGTATTAACAAATAATGACTTTCTGACCGTCAGCTTTGCTATAAATGGTAAATATCCGAAATATTAACATTCATAATTAATATTTTATTGTCATTTCTTTAACTTAATAACATCATATTAAATCTGACATTAAAAAGTAAATTTACCTTATTTCTTCATAAATAGATATATAAATCATGTATAAATTTTTGGATGTAAGTTATTTATTGCAAATTTAAAATTTCAGCTGTTTTTAAAAAACTTAAATCCAACATAAATCATTTATTTCATAGTAAATGTAATTTACTTTTCATTAAGTTCATAATTCCTCGCATAAAAAATAAAAAGTCAAAGATATCGCCCATAGGAAAAATTAATAAATTATCTTATTTGACAAACAGACAAATGCAACAATTATCGATTATGCATTTTTTAAACATGAAGTTTTATATAATATTATTGGCCACTTTTGATGTGGCTCACATATTGCTATATTTAAATTACAAACCGCATTTTCTCATCCTTTTCTCGTTTGAACTTTGACTTTCTCATAACAATCTCGCCTTTTCTCGTTTATAATTGGCTTTCAAGTCTCGTGTGTGAGCAAGCTTATTGAATATTAAATCCTTCAGTTACCGACCGCCCTGTCTAGTGGTCAGATTGCCTGACTGCTGATAGGGAGGTCCTGAGTTCGAATCCCGGTTCGGGCATAGATATACTTTCTCTATCTATCCTGTCTTTGTCCTTTCTATGTACACATGAGGTGTGAATGGTTGCCTACCCTATAAACGGGTCCCTAATGCATGTGTGTACTGAAGCAGTCGGACTTGACACCAAATATAATTCAGTATGAAAAAGTGAAGCAGAGCACCCCATATTGTCAGCCTAGCTGGCACAAGACAAAAAAAATGCTTCTGCTTCAAACGCAATATAAATAAGTATAGATTACTTTGAAGTAAGAATAATCTAAAGTTATTATTTTGTAACACTAATTATTAAAATTTTTATAAATAAAACAATCTCATTAACATATGTATAAAGTGTGTTTGCTTTGCTTAAACTCTATGAATCTTTCTAAATAGTCTTTAATACTTATCTTATCTTTGTTGTTTTTTTTAAACCATTTTTTTTTATTAAATATCAATATACCAATTAAAACATTCAACGCCGAAAGTAGTTTTAAAAAGTCATTTATATCTTATTTAAGGATATCTAACTTGGATTTCATAACTTTTCAATATCCCCTATATCAGTAGTGCGCAATCGAGCTGGTAGTCGAATGGTTAGCACTCGTGCCTTCGGTTCAACGGTTCGTGGGTTCGAATCCCACCTTGGGTATGGATGTTTGTAGTGGTTCGGAATCCACTTTAAGCCGTAGGTCCCGGTCTAATTAGCCCTCGTGTGCAAAAAATGACCGCTCAACGGCAAACAAACAGTGGTGCGCAAACTATGGGTCGCGACCCCTGTGGGAGACGCCAAATTTTTATGAAATGTATTATGCATGCATGCTGCATATCATACAGTGTACATATAAAGAGAGAAGCGCCATCATTCACTGTTCAATTACAATTTCATGCTGTCCGCTCTTACTTTGACCATAATGTATGTAAAGTGTGAAGACGCAAGTTTTTCACTCCGTTAGATAGCGCCCTCTTCGCGGTAATTCGCCAGTTTTACTGATAAGCGCCTATTTGACTAGACGTTAACCGCAGGGAAAGGGCGCTTCCGTGATCAGCCAATCAGATGTCGAGGCACGCGTTGTATCTGATAGTCAGAGTGAAGACCTAAAGTGTTCGCATGAGTTGTAGCACATGTAGCAGTTGGCCTGCAATTGTTTTAGTTTATCCTCGAGTTTTATCACGTGACGTTGTGTAATTATGATATTTTATATTATTATCGCCCTTTGATAGTCTTTGTTATTAGGTATGTACTATCATTAAAGAAAAATGGGTATGTACTATCATTAGAGATAAATATAACAGAGATGTACATCTCTGTTTATTGAATTTCTCGAAAAAAAATGATAAAATTTTATTTATTATTTGTTTTAGTTTAAATAATTTAACCCCTATCTTCATAATTGATAATACGTGCATCAAGTATATCTTCAGCTAACAAACGAACAAATACTGATGAGGAATTGAAAAATACTGAACTTAATGCTCGATCTAAAAGAATAAGAAAATACAATGAGGAATTTATTAAGTATGGTTTTATATTTTGTGATGTTGATGATGAAGAACGCCCTATATGTGTCATTTGCAACGAAAAATTAGCAAACGAGAACAAGAAACCAGCTAAATTAGAAAGGCACCGGGAAACTAAACATAAAGAACTTCCAAATAAACATGCCGATTTTTTTTCAAAGACGAGCTATAAATCTAGAAATTCAAAGTGTACATGTAAAGAAATTTGCAACAAAACCTCAGAAAGAGCATTACGAGCTTCTTTAGAAGTTTCTTATCTAACAGGAAAAACAATGAAACCCTATATAATTGGAGAATCTCTCCCCCTTCCTGCAGCAACGAAGATGACATCAATTATGCATGGTGATATAAATATGGAAATGAATTAAACAATACCATTATAAAGAGATAACGTGTCTCAGAGGATTTTCGAAATATCGAATCAGAAGTCGCAAGCGAAATTCATCTGTATTTGCTTTACAGATGGACAAGACTACCTATATTACTAAAATGTCACAACCAATTATTTACGTTAGATTTATTTTTAGTGATGATATAACAGAAACGTTTTTATGTTGCAAAAGTTTGGAAAGAAAAACAACTGGAGAAAAAATATTCGAAGTAATAAATGAATATTTTATAAAAAAGTCGCTTACCTGCGCAAACACAGTTGCGGTTTGTACTGATGATGATGTAGCATTAACTGGTTCAAATAAAGAGCTCAGAAGCTTAATTCAGAAGGTGGCACCTCATATGGTATTTAATCACTGTATGATTCATCGGCAAGCTCTTGTTGCAATAAATATGGATGAAGAGTTGCACAACATATTACAAGACGCTATTAGTTCAATTAACTACATTAAATGCAACAGCCGTCTCTTTTCAAAACTTTGCAATGAAATGGGCTAAACGTATGAGAGATTACTGTTACACACCGAAGTCAGATGGCTTTCACGTGGGGAAATACTACGACGGTTATTTGATTTGAGAAATGAAGTGTATATGTATTTAATCGAAAAGAAACATAGATTGGTAAGTTATTTATTTCAATGAAGCTTGGCGATAGGGAAACTGAGCTATTTAGTTGATATTTTAGAAAAACTAAACGACTTAAATTTGAGCTTACAGGGTGGGAATTCAACTATCATAATGTCAGCCAGTAAATTTCAAGCTTTTAAGAATAAGATTAGTCTCAGTCAACTGAACTGTATAAAAAACAACACCGACATGTTCCCTTGCTTTAACGATTTTATCAAGGAAAGTAATATAGATATATTTACATTTAAAAACACCACTTCCAATCACAATGAAAAGTTAAAGGAAATTTTTTCGAAAAGATTCGAAGATTTTTCTGAAAACAATCTTGGTTGGATTCGTGATCCATTTTCCTTTGACATATTCAGTTCAACTCTTCAAATTAGTGAGAAAGAGCAATTGATAGATCTAAGTAGTGATTATACTATTCGAAATCTATTTAAGACTCAGTCTTGCCAAAAATTTAGGCTATCCGTGGAAAAATAATATCCCGTTTTATGCAAGAATGCCATCAGAGTGTTAATACAATTTGCATATCAACGTATTTATGTGCAAACTAGTTTCATCGCGTTTAAGCCCTAAAGATGATATGCGAATTGCAATTAGCAATATACATCCAAACATCGATGAGATAATTAGGAACTTGTAGCCACATACACCTCATTGAAAGGCAATTTACTGATTTTAGTGTTATTCAAAAAGTATTTTCTTAAAATTATAAGTAAAATTAATATGAGTCAAATATGGTGGTGTTTTTCTACGATGAAACGAAAGAAATTCGCGAAATAAACATCGTATTTGTAAGCATTTATCTCTAGAGGTCGTCGCCAAAAATTTTCTACAAAAGGGGTCCCAGTCGAACAAAGTTTGCACACCACTGTTCTATATGGTAATATTTGTTTTTCTTTAAATGTATATTTTATATAATAGCTTGAAATGCATTACTAAGACAATCCTTTCCAAAAGTGGAGTTGCTACCATTCGGTTGGTATGGAATTATTTTAAACTTCACCAATAGAAGTTCGAATTTCAAAAATAAATTTATGACCTTCAAATTTAGTTTTACTTTCTGTTATCCTTGTTTACTTTATTGACTAAGTAAATAGTTTATTATTTAATAGGGTCTATAATGTGCACACGAAGATTTATTAATTTTTAAATTTATTAAAGTAATTTTATTATATTTTAGGGATTGTTAAACATAAAGTAGTTTTCTTTCATTCGGTTTGCGATCTGGCTAAATTACATTTTTACAATTCTCATTATTTTATAGTATTCATGATAGAATATAACATTTCATCTACGTTGCACATAATTAATTACAGCATCGTAAATTGGACTTGTCGAGAATCTGCGGCCTGCCCTCAAATCGCTTTTTTCGAGCGGCAACAAACAAGGTGTATTTCACCATCAAATGTCTGAATGTCGTCGTCAATGAGAAAAAATCCAAGCAGAAGTTTTATTATTGATAAAGAAGTATTTTCTAATTATAGCTTTTTTCATTTGTAAAACTTTTCTCGCTCGTGAAAATTACCTACTGATTTTTTTGATAGATGAACATTTTGTGCGAAAAGCATTAATTGTTATTAGTATCTGAAACCATGATTCCAGAAGAAGTTTCAAATTGCTTTGAGCCAATTGCCCTTAATAATTGTTGAATTGATTTGAACATGGCAACCATATCGTGTAAGGACTCTATGGCTTCAACTCATTGGAATCAATATTAAAAATATTGTTGAAGTGCATTTTGTTAATAAAATTATTTCTAATACAAAGACTAAAGAATCGTCTTGAGAAGATGTTTTGTATTGATTCAAGCCATTAACATGTTGACAATAGAACAAAAGAAAAAGCAAAATGAAAAAGACAAGACAAAACATACACTTTATAATTAGTTTAAACTAACCGGGATGATTTAAAGTTTTTTACTAGGTTGGGGAATAAGTTCATAGCATTTTCACCAAAGTCATTTATTTAAACAAAAAACAATAATTATATCAATAAGTTAATCAATTATATACCCACCGTTGCTGTTTACAACCTATTCCCACCTCTCAACCAATTTGTTGATGACGTTTCTCCAAAAATCGTCTGGTCTGGTGTCAAAGAAGTAGTTGAACCAGATTTTAAGGACCTCTTGGTGCACTGGGAAATGCTTTAAAAGAATGCCACAGTCAACAAGGAGCTCTACATTGCCCAGCTACACCGTGTGAATGAGGCTATTCGACTAAAAAGGCCTGATTGACTAGGCCAAACCAAGGTCTGACGTTGTTGTTGCCTGGCGTTGTTGTGACAGACGCCAAACCTTTCACAACAACGCCAGGCAACACGTTGCACAAGTCATCAAAGCCACATTCCAATAGCTCGAATGGGAGGTGCTTCAGCATCCATCGTATTCTCCAGACCTTACAACAACCGATTACCATCTTTTCCGCTCCCTGTCAAACCATACGTAGGGCGTTACCCTCAATAACAAAGAGGTCCTTAAAACCTGGCTCAACAACTTCTTTGATACCAGACTAGACGATTTTTGGTGGAACGGCATCAACAAATTGGTCGAGATGTAGGAAGAGGTTGTAAACAGCAACGGTGAATATATAATTGATTAACTTATTGATATAGTTATTATTTTTTGTTTAAATAAGTCTTTGGGGTAAAAACGCTCTAAACTTAATCCCCAACCTAATAGAATTTAAAAAATTTACATTGCTTAAATAGGACTGCATTATATAACAGAAAATGCATAATGGAATTGAATTCTGTGATGCTTAGAATTGAAAACAAAGGTTATTATTTTAAAATTTACCATCATTAAAATATGTACGGAAAAGCCAAATAAGAAAAATATAGCTTAAAATGATTGATGCTTAAAAGCAAGATAATTGCATGTATATGGTCTTTAATCTTCGTTAATTATTCCTGGTCTGGTGTCAAAGTGGTTATTGAGCCAGTTTTTAAGGATCTCTTGCTGCTCTGAGAAACGCTGCGAAAGAATGACACAGCAACGAGGATTTCTACATTGCCCAGTTACACCACGTTAATGCAGCTATTCGACTGAAAAGACCTAATGAACATCGTCAAACCATTTAAACCATTGTTTAAATAAAAGTCTTTGGTAAAAACGTTACGAACTTATTCCCCAACCTAATATTTTAAATTTATTCCATTCAGGCTAATTCATTTTAATCCTACATTTAATTCCTGTTCTTTTTTTAAGTAAATAACGCACATAGTTAATAATTCTTATTATATAATGACTATTTTTACTTTGTGGTAATATCCTCTGTCGTGAAGAATTAAAGTCAACTAGATCTATCGAGTTTCAATAAACCCTTTCTAGATTTTTTACTGCTTTTCATGATAACCTTTTATAATAAAATCTTAATCCTCCATATTTAACAAATAGAAAATTTTCATCAATTTTACATTAGGTAATTGTTTTCAATACCTTTAGTACTATTATATATTTATATTTAAATTTTAATAACAAAATCAACATTAAATATTTTATAATAAAACCAACGAGTTTGCATTAGACATTATGCATCGAAGTTGCTTCCACGAGCAGATGGAAGCAACTTATTTAGGAAAGTGTTGAATAAAATTGAAATCCACGAGCAGATTTCAATTTTATTCAACACTTTCCTAAATAAAATTCAAAAAGTAACCATATAACAAACTACTTTTCTATTTAAGGTTATTATAAAAACATTTTTCAATAATTATTTTTGCAATATTTTAAAGACAAAAAATTCAAATTTATCCAAATTGTATTTATAATATTAAATTAATAGGTTTTCATATTTGGAGCATAGAAATGATTCTCAGACAGTTTTCATGCTAATTTTTTATATTTAACAAAAATAATATCTTTGAATTTTGAATTTTTGCCGTATCAATAATGTATACATATGTATTGCATTTTTATTCTATTGAACTTTAGCATTAAAAATTTCAACAAAATTTTCTCTCATTCCAAAGAATTAATTATTTAAAATTTAAGTCCTTAAGATTTCCTATGCTAAGCTTGGATATCCTTATAAAATGAAGTCTATTTTCTGCTTTAATTTATTGAAATATTTTCTCCGATGTGTCCGAAACATATTTGTAATATTTATAAATAGTTCCATTTGAGAATGTCATTTCTGATATCTAGAGTCTCATATTCAGAATATCCCAAGTGCCCGCCTTTGGAAAAAAAATATTCAGAATATTTTGTTTGCCTGCCACATTTCCAGTTTGAATCTAAGTAGAACTAGAACAGTATTGAGCTGCATGAAATACATTCTTCATAACGAAAACAATTAAAATTGGTAGATTTTAAAAGTTTTAATTGATTTTTATGGATTTTCTTCCGGTTGTTATAATGAATTTTCTTTATATTCTTTATACAGCAAAATTCCATGTATGACAACATATGAAGTAGTTAATAAAGTTGTAATGGGAGAACGTATCATTTGAAATGATTCTAGTACTTCAGGAATTCAAAAACAGCGTTTCAAACTTCGTGATTTTCTCAGTAAATGATACTAAAGAAGACCATTTTTGAATATATCTTAAAATATATCTGTTAACGTTACCAGTGAAGTGCAGAATTTCACTTCAAATACCACTTCCTATACTTTTATCTCGGCATACTCTCTTTCTTAGTAAAAAACAAAAAATAGCTATTATATGGCATATAGCAGTATATCATGAAGTATCAAGATCAATTATAGCAGTGTATATTATATCAGTGTATTATAGGAGCTAATCATAGCAGTGAATCTTAATAACTTGATATATAGCCATACACCTTGAAATGCTTCTATCTCCACTAAATATAATGGAGGGTTATAATTAGGTACAAAATATAAATAAATTGATACACGCAACGACAAATTCCAATCTTGTTTTTTCATGTATTATGATTTATTTAGTCAAAGTGAACCCCACAAGAACTAAAAACACTTTTTTTTTAACCTCGTTCTTATGACAAATTTTTGTCTATTGTAATTTTTGCATTTTCAAAAGTTTAATCAATAATAAAATAAGTATTAAAGAAAGACAAATTGCTGAAAGAATATGAATATTTTAAAATTCTAAATGCAGTATGTGAAACATTCTGAGAAAAGTTTTCTTTGCTTGGAAGAAATTATAATTTTGTTGATTTTTTTCTAGGTATCTGATAGTTAATTAGGGATTTTTTCTTGGAATCATCTGATCAGAGGATTTTTTCTAGGAATCTGATGATTAAGTTGAAATACGTTATGTTGAGAAATGTATGTATTTGATAAATTAAATTCGTATAAATGTTTTTTTTTAAAAAAAAACTATCCAAATTTTAGGAAATACTATATTAATTGATGAAAATATACATGTGAAAACCTCAGTCATATAAAGTAAGTGCGGTTGAACTTATTATCACATTTATTTTTCAACAAAGATATATTTTGTATTTTATTAATATAAACAGACATGAGATATAATAAAAACAAAATTTCCCATAAATTTTACCTTAGTTAAATCATTTCTTTCTTTTTCTGTTTTTAAACTTTTGTATTTTACTAATTAATTCTTAAACTATTAAATGTATTTTTACTAATTAACTCTGTAAGATACTTAATCGCTCAATCTTTTCTAGTATCTAAAGAGGTTTAATTTGTACTTTTCAGTTGCTACTAAATTACTTTTCCGTAAAGATTAAAATGCTTTATGTAAATAACTTTTTTAAAATTTAATGTATTAATGATTTTTTCTTCATTGTTGGTATTTCTAAAAAAATTCAATTGCGAAATGTTTACAAAATAGCCTTGTTTAAGTATCTGAAATGACAATACTAATTTTTAAGATTTATTTTACTCAACCTACGTAAACAAAATTGATATGATCAACATAAAATAGTATTAAGGGTTTAATTATATAAGCAAATGTCATAGTACATTATGTTCGCAATTAACAAAACATATCTACTCAATCATTTCTTTACTTGTAACCGATTCCTTTGAAAAAAGGATTAACTAATCTTAACTATTTCTCTTGTGTTTTGAATCTTGCAACTGCAGACTAATTTCTGAGTTAGTTATTTTTGAAAAAATTAGTCTAGTTTCATAAGAGAAATTAGCATATCACTTAGTGAAAATCAAGAAAAACAATTTCCATCTATAAAGGAATCACACACACAAGATCTTTAAGTTTATAAAAACTTATGCATACAGAAAAGAATCAATTATGCATATTTTACTAAAAATTCAATATACAACTTATTTTGTAGCATTAAGTATTTTTCATTTAGACATTTGTCTGGAGAAATTATTTTGAGTTTGTTAATTTTAAATCAGCTTATTATTTCAATCAGCGTATAAAAAATTCAACTTAACACCATGTGTGGGAAAATAAGCTTTTGATTTTGAAAAACGTATTTTTTCATGTCTTAAAAGGTAAAATGATAATAATATTACTATTATATTATGTTGCTGAATTTTATATTTAAAAAAAATATCATCTTACAAGTTTGTAATCTATTTATGCTTTGGATAAATAGATTGAAGAAGATGGAGAAGTACTTTAATTTTCATAAATTGCTGCATTTTAATACGAAATCTACAGAAATTGCCTGAATTACCCGATTTTATAAATATATATATATATATATATATATATATAGATAGATAGATAGATAGATAGATATACATATATATATATAGATATATATACATATATATATATGTATATATATATATATATACATATATATATATACATTTATATATATATATATATAAATATATATATATATATATATATATATATATATATATATATATATATATATATATATATATATATATATATATATATATATATATATATATATATATATATATATATATATATATATATATATTGTTAATCGTGATTTAATTATATATTTCTTGTTTCAAATCTGAAACGCAATTTACTACCTATGACAACACAAATGAAATGACGAGCTGAGAGCAAATAACCCTACATGTTAAGCAAGCAAATGCTATGTATATTACATGCTGCAATTATAGCAAATAGTGAATTTTGTGACTTATTTTTAGAAAAATGCATTTTCAGATTAGCCAAATGCATAACATGCCCGACATGTATGTGTCACGGGTATTTGGCACAATGTAATATGAAACCTATCAAACTATTTTAAGGCATATTTCTATTTTTCGCATAAGTTTTCTAAATGTTAAGTTAGCTATAATATATTTCTGTAATAGAAAAGATCTGAATAATTCTTAATGTTTCCATTATGTTGTACTTGTCTATTATGTCTCATGACCGATGTGCATGCATAATGTAAAAACAAACACCCTTCACCCGTTGTTTAAAAGTGGCAGGGATTACATCTGAAACATTCTATTTCAAAGACTAATTCCTGTTTACAAGAATTTGATGCTTTTTATCTTAGGATTAATTTAAATTTTTGATTGATATTAGTTTGTGACGGCAATAACTCAACTTTTTGCAAGCATTTTCTGGACTTTCTTAATACCAGAATTGGAATATTTTTTAAAAATACTACTGAGAGCAAATATGTGAGAAATTGAATAAGTAGTGAAAAACTTTATTAACATTGTGGAACCTTATTTTTACTCGATATACTTTGAAAATCATGCTACATTTAGGCTAGGGGTGTTCCAGTTTTCACCGAATAAATTAATTACGTCTTGCAAGAGAAACGGGTTTAAAGACTTGCTTAAGCTGTTTCTGACAATTTTCTTGATTGCTAAAATCTAAACTGAATTTCTGTCATGCGGCGAATAAGATTTTCTTAGAGCTACCGACAAAATTCTAACAACATTTGGATATTAGTGAGACTATCAAGGTTTAAAAATGATGGTATACATTTATTTTGATCGCTTCGTGACATCTAATAATGATTAGTAAAAACTTATGAATTAAATTAGTTTGACATATATTATAAAATGCCTCACATATCGTATTATCTGATTCATTTTCCAGCAAAACAATGCGTAAAGGCATTTAACAAAAACAGATAGGGAATTCTCGAGACAATCTTAAACCTTCTTAAAGTCTTGAAAAGTATTTCATACTGATGGTTTATGAGCATAAAAAATGCATGAGCATTTGCATAATAATGAGTTTGTATATTACTAGCTTTAACCCGAATAGTAAATAAACCAAATGTACAATATTACTGAAACATTATTGACACTAACTTTATAGTAATAAATATTTAAACAAAAATTAAATATATGCAAAAATTTAATAGAATATCTTCAATTAAATTAATACCACCAATTTGTAAAACTGGAAAAAAATAACAGAATTCGTTAAACTAGTTTTTTTTTTTAAGTTAATGAGGAATATTTAAAATTGTTACGAATTTATAAAGTGAAACAATTTTGTCAAATTTTCAGAAGCTTCTAAATTCACGTAAACTTAATAATAAGAAAAATTTTAAGAAGAGATTTTTTTAATATAAATACGAATAAAAAATTCATAATTGTTTATATTAGAATTATTTGAAAGAGAATTGGGAGAAAAAAGCGAGCAAATCCCTCTATTTTCAGCAATGGAAAGGCCAATACTTTGATTCCCATAGAAAATCGATGATAGTAAAGTGAAGTTTCTTATTGAAGAATTCTAAAACAAGCCAGGAAAAACCGTTAGGGGATGCACAAATTTGTTTCCGAAAACTCGTTATACAAGCCGGAAACTGTAATAAAAGTCCATCCCTGCTCTGCATAATAAAACGCTCAGTCTTGTGAAACTGCTGGAAGAAGATTTCGTCTTCTTACAGCCATTTCGAATGGACTACCGTCATATTGTTCTTTGAAGCCCATATTTAGAAACGTTACGGATACGGTTATAGATATTTCCGTCTTTTTTATGTCGAACTGAAATTAGAAATATTTAAATACGATATATTTATGTATCCAGCTGTTTCCTAAGTTGTCTTTTGGAAAATGTTTCGACAATAATCGCCGGAATATAGGTTTATCATGATATAAAATAGCTGTAATATTCTTTCAAAATTCGAAATTATTATAAAAGTGAATCCTTTATTTGCATAAACTGGATTATATGATAAAAAAAAAAACAAGGAAAGATACATTATATAAATATGTAACAGTATCAGAACAATCTTATCATTCTTGAAAAGGTAGAGAAATATAGCTCAGAAAACTATTTTAGAAATAAATAAAAACATAAGAAAATTATATAAACGCGTTTACTAAAACCATATGGATAAATTACTTACTTAAGCTTATGTAATACAAAACAATTTAAAATGCATTTGTTCTTATTGATCTTAATTGTCATAAAGAAATGTAATGATGAAATTTCTAAAATTATAAGGTATACGATTTTATGGCATAGCAAATATATTTGAATAAAAAAGCAAATTATGAATATATATGCATGTTTATCTTTCTTAGAAACAAAATTATAAGGTATTCAATAATAATTCTATTCTAAAATCGGCTTCGAATGCATAATGTCTTATTTGAAAATATTTTTTTTATAATTTATTAAATATTTTTTTTAAAAATTTAAATAAGTGTTTAAATAATATTAACGCAACAAAAAACAAGGGAATTCTTATTAGTTTAGTGTGTTAGAATCATTAGTAAGAATAGAAGCTTTAAAATGAAAAATTCTATATAAAATTATGGATTATCTTTATTAGAATACTGAAAATTTCTCATATTGATATAAAATGACTTCTTTTAGAGACCATTTTGTTTTAAATTTTTAGAATATTGTCAAGCACTATAATATAGAGTATTTAAAATTGAAACCTCGATCTAATTTCCTCAACCGAATTCACTCTTCAATACAGATGAAATGTATTTGATAAAAAATTAAATAAATGATAAGATGATAATATCGCTTATGACGTAGTCTATATCCCATGAAATCCAAGAATAAGGTGATGCTTGATTCATTAATTAATACAGGCAATATGTGATGGTTACTGTGTACCTTTAAGGACTAAATTTATTAAAAATGTGATAAGAAAATCAACCATAGAAATTTCATTGAAACAGTTTCATAATTTTTATAAGATATTACGATAAATTTTTTTTCCATATAAGCAATATAGTTAGTTCTCCATAGAAAGTGCACCGCATGTTTACAGTAAAACCAAAAATTCTAATAGTGGTAATTCACACACTCACACAAGCATGTAAATTAAATCAAGTTCAAAAACAATATTAATGCTGTGAAATACAATTTAACTCTCTCTCTCTCTCCTCTCCTCTCCTGTCTCTCTCTCTCTCTCTCTCTCTTACACACACACACACACAAACACATTCTAAAAATTTTCGTTTCTTATTTTAAAAAATATAAACCAAACAGAATCTATAAAAGATAAATTTTAAAAAATATGTTGGGGAAAATATTATGTCTACGTTTTTGCGCGTGTAGAAAATTTTGTGTGATTGAGGTTCCAAGCGTAACTGCATATTAATGCATATTATATATTACTACATATTATTTATTATCTTGCTACAAATTATATATTACTACATAGTATTACGTCTACTGTATATAACTGCATGTGCAAATTCAATAATATACCAGGTATGTAGTTTAAAATACGGCAGTATGTGTACCTTTCATCTAGAGGCAGGTTTTTTTCGTTCTGAACAAAATACCCAATATTTCTAACTATAAACTTTTAAAGCTTAATACCTATGGATTTCAATAAGTTTATATCGCTTCAAATCAGTCGAATATTTAAATTATATAGGAAATTATGGTACTTACGTATCAAATGCCACCACAGCCAGATTTGGCGGTTTTTAACTGCCGCCAATTTACATATAAAATTTTTGCGACAATTCATAAAATAAAACACTTTATTTAAAACAAAGTAGTCAATTAGATTTAGGTGGGAAATGGAACCGATATAGAGTTTAATATAGATTCAAAACAGTTTTTATCTTCTTTCATCTGATGTTGTCGCCATATAAGCTCTGATAAATACGATTCCAAATAATGTTTCGCTGTCCCCCTATGTCTCTTGTTCTTCCATTTAGTACTTCCCCACTTCTTCCAACTGCTTATGTATGAACTCCAGTATCAGAATCAATAAAATTGTATTTATGATTAACTTTAGCTTGTAGGAATCCTTCTCTTTCTATTCTATTTGTTTGATAACCTTTCCAACTGCCAGAATAAATTGTACTACCATCGGCAATGTTTTCAATGATTTTTTCAAGGGTAGAGCCATTTCTGTTAGGAACAGTGACAACAAAGTCTTTTGTTTTTCTACATATACCACTAAACACCCACTGTTAGGGCAATGCTCCACCATAATTATTCTTACGTTTAGTAAGCTAATTTTCAACAGTTTCCACAATGCAATCTGGTAAACTAACCTTGTTTGATGGATTGGCGGCAGTTAAAAACCGCCAAATCTGTGGCTGCGGTGGTCTTATTACGTAAGTACCAAAATTGTTTTAAATATACGTATAATGTCCTTTATATTTATTTTTCTAAATCTTAAACGTTAATATATTTAATACATTTTAAAATGTTAGATTAATACAGTTTTAAGTACAGTGTGAATATTTTCTATCATAAAAAAAGAAATAAGGATTCTCTGAAAAATTAATTTCAAATTTTGTTTTACATAAAATTAAGTTTATTTGAATGAAATAAAAGTTGATTTTTCAACCATTTATTATTTATATGAAGTGAAAGTGGGTGTCATCAATTCTTAGCCGTGTAGCTAATTAACGATATAAATATGAATTTTTATGTATTTTTCCTTGTATTAACTTAATTTACAAAAAGGAATTTTAAATTTAATGAATATACCAAATAAAAAAATAAATTTTGATGAACATAATTATTTTTGGCACATATCATAAGTCTATAAAAACTAAGCAAAACGCATGACACAAATTTTAATATTTTAATAAGGAAAATTCTTTAAGCGTAGACACAATCTAAGAGTTAAATAAAATGACAGGAACTCGAATGGGTTTTCTAATTAGAAATGGAATAGTCAACTAAATATCTTAGTTGTTTCTTGATACATATTGACGCTAAAATATTCTCTAAAGGCATATAATTTATTTTGTTTAAATAACATGTAAATTCCAAATGTCATATTTAACAACTCTGCTTCATATAAGTAATTACTCTCTAAGCCGTTTTGATGTTTTCTGCATTAAGAGATACATTGCTATTTTCAGATTATATTTTTGACACACATTTTATTTAAATCTGTTTACATGCGTCAAAGGATCATTAACAAATAACGCATTTCTCTTTTATTACATACATTAATAATTATTTCATTTACGACCTTAATGAAATATTTCAATTTAATATATTTTCAAAGGATTTAAGTATGTCAATTTTTTTAGAAGTGATTCGGCTTAGTTAAAATTCTAGACGAAAGCATATTGAAGAAAACAATTCTACATATGTCGAATAAAAATATTCCAAAATTAAATTTTATGCAGAGACTTTCTGCTAGTAAAGCTTCAAAAAGAAAATTTATACTTTTAAATTTCGTAATATTCATATTATTTCTTAAAAGGAAATTGAATTATTTCAAAAATTTAAATTAGATAAAAGTGTAGGAATTCTTTGCCTACCATCATTTTAATTACGTTTTGAATTCCCCCACTGTCAAAAGAATATAAGAAAATGTTTATTCATTCGGAAGTACATCTACATTACAAGATTCTTTTTCTTTTTATTTTATACTATGCTACACTCTTATAATTTCTCATGATACTTCAAATTTTGAATCAACTATAGTACTGAGAATCTATATTATAATTTAAATTGTGTGATTAATTTATATGAATATTTTAGTTTCTTAGACATAATATTAAGTTCTTATGATTATTCTCAAAACATAATTATCTTTAAACTTTCTTAACTATGAATATATAAAAACAACAATTTTTCTGGTGCAATATTAATTTATATAACTTTGCAAATTTAGGGAATATATCTTGTAGGAAAGTCAAATTGTGTTGCATAAATATAATTTTTTTTTTGTACACGTCATATAAATTACTATTTAGAAGTGAATTGAAGCACGTTATGAAGTTTTTTAAAATTATATAATTACAATTTTTTTGAAGTAAAAATTTTAAAAATTGTGTCCTGCTTTTTTCAGATGTCACAATATTCATAATGGATTACATATTATAAGTTGCTATTTAATTATGCATATCAATATACAAAAAAGACTTATATACTATTCCATTTAAAAACACGTCACAACATGTGGAATATAGATAGAATATTAACTGCTAATTATAATGTTTTCTTAAAGACGTAAATACTTCGATATAACTTAAGATTTTTGTAAGAGTTAAAAATTTAAAAAACAGGATGGTTTAATGTTTCTACTTGTATTACTTTGTTTTAAGGCAGTAAGGCTATTTGGTGATTTTATCACCTGTTCCGGCGAAATTAAAAATAATATATTCGGGTTTTCCACTCTAATAACATATGAGATTCAGCTAAGAATGAATATTATCTAATAATGGAAACTTTCATAAATAATCTGCAATGTCTACAAGCAACATAAAAATTAGTAGGAATTAAACTCACGAACTGCTGAATGGAAGAGTAGAGATCTAGTAAATTCGGCTACAAGCACAGTGGTATTTATTTTATAATGTCTTCATAGTGATTATCATGCATAATATTTATATCATTTAATACTTAGTTCTGTTATCTGGTGCATGAAAGAAATTATATTTTTTGGCTTGCAATATTTTGTATTAGCATTAATTTGTAATATAATTGGTGTGTTTTTGTTTTTTGGCAATTGTGTAACTGCAAAATAAAAATCTCTATTTACGTGACATAATCGTACAATGTGGACTAGATTTACTAGAATAAAAAATAAGTACATAATTATTTTTTAAATACTCAAATTTAAACTAGTACTATATACTTCATGTTTTACTCTTTCTTGTAGGATACTAATATTAATATTTTCGGTTAATCTTCAGTCAGTTTGTGGAAAACGCTAGATGGAAAAATTCAGATTGCATATCTTACTATCATAATTAAAATAATTCATTCAAATAAAGATTTTTCTATAAGAAACTTTTGAAAAATATTAGTACACAATGAGGGAAAGGTACATCTTAAAAGGGGAATATTTTTATATTGTATAACTCTTTGTGATTTTTGTTCAATTTCAGATTTAAATATAAATAGATATTTATTTATGCTTTGAGAATAAATCATACATATAAAGTATATTTAAAAAATTTCTTTTTTAAATTTTCTATAAATGAATAAACAATAAAAAATAATGGTAATCTTGATGATTCAGTCTCATGAACCTAATTCACATTGCTAAAAACTATTAAGTTGACAAAATTGGATTTTCAGGCTATATCATTTTTATAAAAAATATTAAGCCGACCAGTAGCAGTGCAACTTATATTTTTTTAATACAAAACACTTATTGTTATGATAACCAAATGGTGCAAGATAACTTTCTAGTATAAAGGAAACAAAATATTTACAATGCTTAATTTTAAGAAATCTGTCATGCTGAGAAGACTTTTTTATTATAAACGCTCAATAGGATCCTATATCCCTCAGCGGCTATGGAATAACCTTGATCTAATGTGAGAACAGCATTCTTCAGAGTTGAAACACATGGATTCAATACTAGCAGCTATTAAATATCGGAATATGAATTTTGCTCTTGTGTCGTATGCAGGGCTGTATTTTATACGTATGTTAGGAATTTTTTATACTTCCTTCTTTATTCTACGTAAATACGATAGGTCGTGGTAGCCTAGTGGTTAGTGCATCGGCCTTCCGTTCAGAATGATGGAGTTCGATTCCCAACGCTGCCAAAGACCCACCGAGAGCATGCGATATACGTGCTCGTTAGATCCGTGGAAATGAAAGTCCTGTGGTCGGTCGTTTAGCAATTACCATGTGTGCAATGGTCTGGCAAAAGTTTCCTCCTCCTTTAGATCAATGCCAAAATTGAGGGAGTGGATCCTCTGGTGTCGCCATCTATCGGAGGATTTTAAAAGAGCCAAGACGTACTTTTACTTTCGTGTGCTCTAATTAAACGAAAGACGGACCCTATTGACTTTAAAATTCGCATAGCCAAGACATAGCAAGCTTGCCTTGTCCAAGTGTCATAAGAAACGACAACAATGTAAATACGCACCAGTATCTTGGAAAAGTCTTGTCTAAAGATAAAAATGCAGTGGATGTCATAAAAAGACTTCAAAAAGCTGTTGATTGCTTAGATATGTACTATGGTGTGTCAGTCTCTCCGTGGATGTGGTGCTGAAGTTTGAAAAAAAGAGCAAAACAATTATTACCTATTTCTTTTCCATGTGTAAACAACCTTGTGATATCCTTAGTCCAAAAATACGAAGTAGTTGCTTATTGACATCGATCAATAAGAATATTCTGCTTAAAACTTACTGTAAAGCAAACACAAGCAATTAAAACATTTAAATTTTTTTATTTATATATATTACAAAGCATACAATATTTGATAACAAAAATACTTAAGTAATCTCTCTGATAATGTTACTAGAATTTTTTAATTTATAAAATATAATTTATAATTTTCAATAAAACAGTTTTATTTAAACACTAGAAATTTAATGGTGTAAAAGCTTTTATATGCAAAATCATATGACAGAAAATTTACGTTCAAAGTAACTGAAGCACAATCAAAATTACCATTTCATAACGTGCTTCCAGCTTTAAATTAAAGACATTTTTCCAGATATTATAAATTCCTAGCCTATCGTGAAACTCCCTTCCACCGAGAATAGGAAAAAATTTGATTACACTTTGTACACCTTTGAGCAGATTAAGATTCGCGAAAAGGGATAATAATCCCTACCGTAGCGCTACCAGGCGCATATTTCAAAAGGAATCGGGTCATTTCCCAGACGTTGCCACCTCCTTACCCCTAAATATCGAAGGTCTTTATTATGCAAATGAGATTCTCAGACGATTCACCGCTGTCGAGTTAATTCCGAGATATTAGCTGCACTCCATATTTTAATGACTAATATGACAGAAATCGCGACAAAAATGGAAGCGCCCTCTATTTATTTTCCCTAATGGCCAGAATTTTGAAGCTTCCAGCAAAGAGAAACGGATTCTTAACGGACGTTCGTATTTCATCCACATTTGCATTGTATTAACTTGGACTGATTATTTAAACCTGAGGAAATTAAAAAATATCACGGTAAAGAAACTTCGTTGCGCTTATCATTTTGGATTTGTGATAAAAAGGATTAAATTTCTATCATTTATTGTAACCCGATCGCTGAGAATAAGAAATGCGGAAGAGTTTGTTGTTCTGCTCCTTCTACGTCTATGATTTGCAGAATTTCCTTCCGTAATTATTCATTGAATAATAGAATATGAAGGTGGAAGGAAATCTAAGGATTTTATAATAAAAATTATATATATATATATATATATATATATATATATATATATATATAATTTTTATTATAAATATGTGTAAAATATATATATATATATATATATATATATATATATAAAATAAAACATGAAAAAATATGAAATTGGAAAAACGCTAAAACATACAAAACAAATGAAAAGAAGAAGGCGTAAGGACCACGTCTTCATCAGGAGGGAGATGGCCAGCTATGCAAAAAAAAAGAACACTCTTTTCTGACATGCTCGAAGGACAAATGTCTAAAGATCTTCGAGCAATTCCCACACAAGAGTGTTCGTATTAAAGAATTTAGGTAAAATATTTGAATAAATATAAATGCAGAAAATTATAATATTATTTTTTATTATCATATATATATATATATATATATATATATATATATATATATATATATATATATATATATATATATATATATATATATATATATATATATATATATATATATATATATATATATATATTTTACTGTATGTAAATATGTATGTTGTGAGTATCTATAATTTATGTAATTTATCTAATTTATTATATATTTTATCTAATTTTCTGCATTTAGGTTTCATTTATTTGTATTTATAATTTTCTGCATTTATATTTATTCAAATGTTTTACCTAAGTTCTTTAATACGAACACTCTTTGGGGGAATTGCTCGAAGATCTTTAGACATTTGTCCTTCAAGCATGTCAGAAAAGAGTGTTCTTTCTTTTTGCATAGCTGGTCATCTCCCTCCTGAAGAAGACGTGGTCCCTATGACTTCTTTTCATTTGTTTTGTATGTTTAAGTGTTTTTCCAATTTCATATTTTTCATGTTTTATCTTATTTATATTGGCAAATTTTTCTGTAACTGCTTTTGCGCTGGCTAGATTTCCTTTTATATTGTATTTTCTGTATTGTATTTATTTATTACTTTATGTATATATATTTATATTTTTGTTTTTATATATATATATATATATATATATATATATATATATATATATATATATATATATATATATATATATATATATATACATATATATATATATATATATATATAGTGTAATTCTTTAAACATCTACTAGAACCACGCATTTTTTACCCACAAAACTAGCATGTGAGAATTATTCAAATTTGAAGAATAGCACAAATGAATTATTATATTTGATGAAGCTTTTTTAATCATAATTCAAGAATTAATAAAAATTGATTTACCCATGTTTATATAAATATTTTGTAATTATCAGTAAGTTACAGTGACAATAGATATATTTACTCAACATGATTATAACTAATTTATTGATATATAATTAATTTTTCCACTACTGTATGTTTATTTATTACTAGCTATTTATTCATAGTTTTCCTCAACAAACCGTATTCACCAAAAATATTAAAACAATAATTTTTTTTTAATTTTCGGAAAACTATGCAAAATGTGCGCTATAATCACTCTGTAAATTTTTACTTATTACTAAGAAAACTTTATTAATCTCTAATATTACGAAATAACTTAAAAACATTTAAATAATCTGACATAAATATCAATTTCATTGAATTATTTTTTAAATTATTTATATTGAATTACAACTTTATGTTTAAATGCGTGTGCAAGTGTGTATGTTGGTTTTAATACCAACTTATCATATTAGAGAAAAAAAACAAATACAATTTAAATAGATAATTATTTCCAAATTATCTCTGAAACATTGTTTTTTTTTCATATATTAATAATTAATTTATTTCCTTTTTTGAAACAACTACAATTTGAATATTAATAATGTACATACATTTCAAAATAAGTTTTTTAACTCATATTCGTACGAGCTATTGAATTTCTTTTTTTTTTTACTTTATTTATTATATATACATTTATAGTTATATAAACTATACATATGACATAGCGTTATTAACAGTTTCTAAGACGTTTGAATATCTTCCAAATCTATTATTTTCATGAAGACTTTGTGGGAATGATTGCAATTTACGTGAAATAAAAGGAATCTTGAAAATTTTTGAGCAACTACCCATACAGACATGCAGGCAGAAAGCATAATTGCACTACATAACCTTCTTTTTTTAATTATTTATTGATGGGATTCAACCCTTATTCTTCAGTTTTCAGCAATACTGTTCTATAATTGCACTATATATATATATATATATATATATATATATATATATATATATATATATATATATATATATATATATATATATATATATATATATATATATATTAATAAATGAATTAGCAGCTTTAGACTTCTTATGATGCAAGGAATTGCTTGCAAGTTCAAATATTAAAAATTCATTCAATGCGAATATTGATTATAGTTGTTCATTCATGCTCTTTTTTTCATATTCATAACTTTATATTTTAACTCTCTTCGATCGATGAATATATTTTTATTCAAAGCAGACTCACAGTTAAATCCTTATTTGTGTCTGAAACCATTTGAATATCTTAGTTCAAATTGTTTTAACTTAATTTTTTTCTTTATGATACTTTCTTATTTATTTTACTAATTTTTAATCATTTATTTTTTAAAGTAATCATATTAATTATCATTTTATTTTTTATGAATACAAGATTTTTCCACATGTCTTTTTAATTTTTTTTATGTTTTGCTTTATTTTATTCCATTCAGAACATGCCAAACAAACCACTTTTACTTTCGCTTTTTAGCATACCTTCTTGAAGCTAAGAAACTTTTTTTTTCCTATTGTGTGATTCCATGTAACTAGCTTTTTTGCTGCTGACACATTCATGAATAAGTAATAAGAAAATATCTCCGGCAAATGGAAACTTTTGTCTGCATGTCAACAACTTTACTTGGGTCACAAGTTGTAAGGCGGGACCCTTCCGTCCATTGGCTTTGTTGGACGGTCGTTGGCGCGGAAAAATTGCCGCTGTTTCACAAAGCACTTTCTGCCTATTCCCTCGAAATATTTTTTGTTATGTAAAAATCAATATTTCTCTTAATAATACATGAGAAAGCAAACAAAGTAGATAGCACTGTAATGGGTTTGTTATAAATGCATTGAAACAGGTGCTGCCAGCACGTTTTGTAATGAGATGAAAGTAGCTTTTTTTTTAAAAAAAAAAATGGGCGATGGTGATTTAGCTTTTAATATTTAAAGCAAGAATATATAGAAAAAAGGTAATATTTTATTCAGAGAAAATGTTTTCTCTTTCTAAAAACCAAAATTGCCTAGTTATTTAATTTTGTTTGTTTGTGATCATAATTTTAAAAATTATAATATGTGGATAAACCGTCTTTGGCTTTCATAAATATTTTAAATATATAATTAGTTTTGAACAATAAATCGTGATAAGTTCTTATGCCTGTAAAAGTTATGTAATGTAATGAACCCTTCGATTTTACTAATAAATAAATCTGAAAGTCTAAAATTATTAAAGCACACTCTTTCGTTGTTATTTTAATGAATAGCTATAATTTCTTTTTCATTTTTTAACTATACTTAATTATCATATAGCCAAATTTTTTTCGTTCTCTAAATATATCTTTAAAACATACTCATACATATTTAAGTATTAATAGTGATAGTATAATTTGAAGTCTAAATATAAAAAAAGAACATTTGAAGCCTTCCAACCATAAAGTTTCAGTAATTTGTTTTAAATTTATTGTTAAATTTCATATTTCATTCATTTAAAAAAGAAAATTGACAACTTTTTTCATTAATAAATTTAAACTTGTATACATAAATAATTTTAATACAAATTTCATTATTGTGGGTTCTGTGGGCGTCATTATGAGGAATAATAACACATTATGTTTAAATGATTTAATTATTGTATAGGGCAAAATAAGAAAAAGCTATTTACATATTTACAAGTGGATATCAAATCTAACATCATTGTAGTGAATAATTCAAAGTTGGTTGTCCTATCCGTTTGAACGTCTTTACGTCTTCATTTAGGCTCGCCTCGTCGTTCTCTTCTCCCTCTCTTCTTGTGTATCCGGCGGCAGAAATGTGAATGGCTCTCTGGTGGCGCTTTCAATCCCACACTATTGAAAAAATTATCTATTTCTACTTCTTTAAAGAAATGGAAATAAAGATGATGTTCGTAGTTTTAAAAAAAATAAATTTAAAAACAAAGTATTTATTTCAACGAAATAAATAATATTGAAATCTTTTTAAACTTGTATTGTTGTACATTTTCTAGATAATTGTATTACTTTAATATTATATATATATATATATATATATATATATATTATATATATATATATATATTGATAATTTTTAGAGAATATATATATATATATATATATATATATATATATATATATATATATATATATATATATATATATATATATATATATATATATATATATATATATTTTAAAAATTATCAAAACTTCTTATTACTACCTTAAAAGATAAAGATGAGATAAAAAAAAAATATCAGGCTTAAAAGATAAAGATAAAGTATGAGAACTCCTACAGCTATTGATACCGAGGAAACACAAGGAAATATATTCAATTATTCACCAAGTAAATATCTGTAGTGTTATATTCAACTGCTGGCTAAAACTTTAGAGAGAGACTTTGAAGAAAAGAAAATTTTTCATTAATTAACAATTCTAGAAGATTTCACACTTACTTAACAGTATTTCTAAGAACCTTTAATTTGTAATCAGATATCTTTTTCTAATAATCTAAATATTATTCAGTCTAATAGGGAACAGTATTATCTTGATGGCAAAGTGAATAATCACCTTTAAAATACCCAAATAATCTGAAATAAAAATTCAGGGTATTGTGTCAATAATATTTAATTCATAAGCAATTGTATATTGATCTTCTAAGAAAACGCCCTAGAATGTTGTAGAGTTACTACTGACTTATATAGTGCCATTCAAATTTAGAACCTATATTCTCACGAAATCCCTACAACAGTTGATTTCGAACCACCCTCCGAAAATGATATTTGCTAAATATCAATAATATTCTTCCCCAACATTTTTTGCGTAAAGTAAATCGCGTTACATTATAATATTATTACTTTATACTCTATTTGATTTTACCCTATTTGAATTGTTTTGGTAGTTCAATATGAAAATTGTGTGTTACTATGAATAAAGCAATATAAATTTTATCATCTTAAAAGAATTTCCAACAATTGTTTTCGATTCATACTATATTTTCATGACACTTTTAACGTTTATGAATATATTGGTAAAATCCTAAATTAAATTCAGGTGATATTTAACTTTATGTTGAATGCTTTTTTCTGTGAAACACTTGGGAAGATGAAGTTTTCCCTTCCAATAAGAGCGTTTCATCAACCACTGAATTTCCTTTTATTAAGAATCAAGAGAATAAAGTTAAAATTCTCGGTATATTATCAATATACTGTATTAAAATATTTTGATTCTCTCCTCAATTTTCATAATAAGTTATTTTAGTCAAGTATTGGAGGATGGCGAGTTATTTTAGCTCCATGTAAATGTAGTTATTCAAATGTTTTTAATTTATTAAACTATCACCATCGACCATTGATATTGACTTGTATTGTATTTATAGAATTTTCTTTAGAATTTTTAGTTTACAAAACTTTTTCTTTAGAATTTACAGATTTCGAGAGCATTCACAATATGTATACTTATATATGTTGATTTACAAATACAAAACTGGAAGCCTTGTTTGAGGTAACAAACAAGGCTTGCAGCACTAAATGTAATTTACTTTAAAATTTCGTATGAGTTTTGATTTCTATTTAATAATTGATTCCAGAACCACATTTAGAAGAGAAAAAAAATCTTTTTTTTTTTCTAATAGTTTTAAAAAAAAACGTGGTTTTAGACATAATATCAAAGAAAATCTGTCTCGATAACAGTTTTAATACATTAGTTTAAACTAAAATGGAGTACAGCTTAAATTAATAACATTTTCCTTATTTATATGATTTGCAGCTAATACTGAAAAAAACAGAATGCATAATATTGTAACATGACTTTTGATTTGTCAAAGTATGAGCATACTTTTTCTCTTACAAACCTTTAATTATGTCATTATATTTTTATTATTTTATATCTATTTATTATTTAAGTGTCTTTAAATAAAAACAATTAATGGTTTTAAAAATAAAATATTTTATTAATTTCATACTTAAAGTGATATAAAAATTGTTTTTTATTGTTACATCAAACAAGGCATGCAGTTTTGCATTTGTAAATCAATATATATATCGGTATACATATTAGGTTATTATGAATACTATCAAAATCTGTAAATTCTGAAGAAAAGGTTCTGTAAACTAAAAATTCTAAAGAAAATTCTATAAATACAATACAAGTCAATATCAATAGTCGATGGTGATAGTTTAATAATAACTATCTTCAACTTTTAAAACAATGTAGGAGCCTAAGCTTTTATTAATTCATTGCAATTCAGAACCATCTATTTTTCAATTACTACGAACTATCTATCATGACTGAACTATCGATTTTCCAATTATTGGAGTGATTCTGTTTTCTATTGTTCTAATTCCCCTTTTACAGAAAGTAACGCACTATACTTTATCTATTTTCTTTAAAATTGTATCGAATTACAGAAATACTGAAATGATTCAAAATTTTGAATAATTATATTAAAAAAAGAATAATGTTAATTATTTATAATCTTATCTAGCTAAACTGTCTTCAGTTAAAAGAATTATAGTAGCAGATGTAGGTATTATTTCTAAAATGTTAGACATCCTCATAAAGTTTAGATATTACTAGTTTCTTCTGAACTAGTTATATCCTCTATGATGATGTACGCATTTTATGATTACATTCTATGATTGTAAGAATACATTTGATGATTAAATGCAAAGAACAATTCCTTTCTTTTGGAATACACACTTTTACTGCTGCAAACTATACATTTATATGGTTGTAAAAACTGTACTTAAAACATTTATGATATATATATAGTAGTGCAGGTGAGTCCGTCACTGTACTTTAAGGTTAACAGATTTGGAATACTCGTATACCACTAAGCAACCTCATAATTTTGTGCGAAAGGCAGGTGACAAACAAATATGATATACGTCACATACATAAATTTTAACACCATAAAGTTGTACTCAAATTGTTTTATTTATTTTTTTACTTTTTCTATTTTTTTATTAATTTTTTTCTAAATAAAAAAATTAATATATAATTTAATTTATTTGTATTTTTTTATTTATTTATTATATTAGTTTAAAAATATTAATAAAAAATAATTTAAATTTATAAATAAAAATCAATATAAAAAATAAATTTAAAAAAAATAATTAAATAAATATATAAAATAAAATTATTACAATCATTGTCTTATATGTTTTAAACAAATAAAATGATTTTGGAGAATAGCTTGAAATGAAATTCACAAACTTAACATTATAAGTAACATTTTTTTTCCAATGGCAGATTTTAGACAGTTACAACAGCAACAGAGCTTATTAATCTATTGTTCCCTGATACACAAGGAACCGGCCCGACACATCGACCTCTTAGCCGCCGAGTCATCGCTCCGGGGGCATCACAGGGGGTGGGACACCATCGCACCCTCATATAATGCACAGCATGTTTTAGAACTATTTTCTTTGAAAATAGTTCTAAAACATGCTGTGCATTATATGCCGATAATACGTTGTTTCGTGAATACTCAGTTTTTTATTAGACTCATTTCTAAAAATCTTTATTCGGAGTTATGTTTTTTTTTTTTTTTTTTTTTTTTTTGTCTAGTTTTCTCAAAGTGTGGGAATAGTACAGCTACGTAAAGTTCAGTGATTGCGCATGCTCTATCATCACGATCACCCTTGTGTTCGCTTAAGCATTCCAATTTTTGTGAATGGCTTTTTAAGTTCGCGAAATTTCTACTGGAGAGTTTTTTTTAATTTGTAGGCAAACTATGGCTCAAAAACAATGTCTGCATTGTCAAAACATAACATATAACCTATGTGTGATTGAATACGCTAAATAACACGAAAAATAGGGCAATTGAGAAGCATTTTTGGCCACTCCCTCTGAGAAAATGAGGAGAACTTGGCGGGATCTGGGAAAGGATCTAAAAAAACAACTCTCAGTAAATCCTCCGGAATCAATTTAAAACAGAAACAATGGTTGAATAAATTAATAAGTGTGTCATCAGTATTGTGCTGTAGATAGTTATAGGGAATAGATTGTAGTAGAAGAGATCATATGCTGAATCAGAAGAAGTTTCAAGTTACTACTCATTAATTATGGAGATGAGCCTATGGGGATTTAAAAGAAAAACATACACGGTGTTAATTGCCTTGTAGATAATGTATTTGCAGAAAATAATACTTTGCATTTGTTTTTTTATATTTAATTAACAGTAAATTCCATTAAATGAATAGTAATAAAGTTTCATCTTTCTAAAGTTAGTATAAAAAAGAGTATGAGTTTCTCAAGCTGGTGTGCATCTTATAAGCCGATAATGTATCATTTACTCATGTATTATGTTCAAAGTTAATTACTGTAAAAAAGATTTTAACTCAGTCGTATGATGAAACATAAAAATTATTTTTCAATAATGCATTATTTATGATACAAACAAAGGAATAAAACAATAAACAGTTTATTTATTGCTAAGAGCTTATTTTCTGTTAAGAGAGTCAAACATTTTATTTGCAATAATCAATAAACTATTTTATGCAAATAAAATGTTTACCATTTTTAAAATAATTATTTTGAATAATAAGACTTGATGACTTAACCAAACAGTAAATAAAATATTTAAAAAGTATCTTCAGTAGTTGATATTTTTCACTCATTATAACTAAACGGTAAGGAGAACTAATAAGGATATTCCTCCATTGGTGACAATTGCAACTTTTCTTCGTCGCCAAGTTAAACGTATGTTTTCAGAACGGGATTATCCCAAGATCCAAAAATGCGCATCTTATTAACTTTTAAATCACATAATAGCGTAAAAAACCTAAAAAATATTAAATGAAAAATGAATAAAAATCTGTTATGTTGGGTTTCTCTTCTCTCCAAAACAACCGGTAAATACTCAATTTAGTCAAACGTAGTTACGGTTTTCTTATCATCAAATGTAAAACTGAAAACAAATCCAATTTTTTACTGTTACTAGGATTTAATACTTTTTATTCCATTGAAAACGAATATACATAATAGTTATTCATTTTTAAAAATACAGTTTAATGAAGAAGTATGTATAAAAACTTCAAATTGAAGCGTAGAACAAATTCCCCAAATTGAAAGTAAGACAAAATCTTCAAATGCTGTTGCCACTGAAAAAAACCATACAAAAAACGAGAGTAACCAAATCTGGCAACAAAATAATACCGAAAAACAACAAAAATTCAAATTGGCAGCACTATAATCAAAACAAAGGACGCTAGATTTGGCGAGAAATCTCTTTGGGGGGGATATCATACTTATACCTGGTAAGGATATGGATTTTGGAAGGAACACATCAATCGTTCAGTTCAAATCATAGTTGATCAACAGAAACTGGATGTTGCATTTGTGCATTTTAAATACCCATCTTTAAGATGGATCTTGGCAGTTTTTCAAATTTTCTTTTACATAAGGCACAATAATAAGACTTACTGCGTTTGAGCATTTTTCGCAGGAGCCAATATATGGAGCACGCTCAGAAAATTTTTTAACAGAACTGAGACATCAAATCATCCATTCATTGATACACAACATAAATTTTTTTTAACTATAAAATAGGTACCAGAGAGCCATAAAAGCCTATGCTATAAATCACTCAAGTAAGACTTAAGTAAATTACTTCCTTTGAATTTGTCTTGTGGTAAAATTAATTGATTTTCTAGCAAATAATTATTTAATGAAAGAACTATACTTCAATTATTTACATAAAAATATATTAGTTTACGTTTATAAATTAGCAGGGAGAATCATAGTTCGTATGCCATAAATAAAATAATTACATAAAGTTAAATATATAATATGATTTTCTTTTCAATAATTTTTTGTGATTGCCATTATATAATATGAAATCAAAATAAAATGTGAAATTCTCAATCGTATCTGTTGAATAATTAGAGAGAGCTTTATTGTAATGAAATTAAAACAGAATCTTAAAAAAGGAATGTTAATGAGATTATGATAATACAGTTGTAGTGAGATGATGAAATATAGTCTATAGAATTGTAAATATTAATTTAATGAAAATCATGACTTGTTTAAAAAAATTTTATCCCCTTTAAAATTTAAATGTGATTTTCTATGAGCATTGATGGTGAGATGAGATTAAATAGTTTTCAATAAATTTACTTTAAAATAAATATTCAGATCTTATTATAAAAATGTATAAAGTTTAAATCAATTTTTCTTAAATCTTTTATATAAGAAAATTTAAATAAACCAATATAGTCTTCATTTTTTTTGCATTTTTTTATTAATGTATTTTAGTTAATATCAATAAAATGAGTTTTTATTTTCATCTAAACTTTTTTCTTTAGCTTCAAAATACATTATCTGATATAGATAAGGAGTAAAAAAGAATTTGCAAGTTTAAAACGTCTTTTATATAAGATAAAAAATTCCATTAGAAAATAACGGCAGTATCTAGTGAAGAGATATGATACTTTGATACTTTATTTAAATTTCACTTAATTTATTTTCTGCACATCTTTTTACTCGCATATATATATATATATATATATATGAGAGAGAGATACATATAGATGTAGAAAGATATTTTTTTAACTTATGTATTTCATTTCCAATCGTAAACATAACTTATGTCAACTCAGTAGTTAATATTTAATTTAATCATAGACAAATGTTAAAATCTTCTTTTACGTATAAAGTTCAAGGCAAGTTTGGTAATATTGGTAATATTTTTTATTAAAATCTTTTGTTCAGTGCATTTTTGCCTTAAAATATATAAATAATACATAAGTTCTAGAGAAAACTCCATTAGTTTTTAAAAATAAAGCAAAAAAATATAATTTTAAAAACAATTCGTTTTTTTTTTTTTTTTTTTTTTTTTTTTGCAATTATGTCATTTTGAAAAAAATAATTTGAAAATTTTTAACATTTTTGTATTTGAACTATTCAGATCTGTGAAAAATATCTTATATTTTTATGTATCAAGGTATGTAAGTGCTGTTATTAATGTCAGAGATTGATATTCCAGGTAACTAGATTCACAGAATCATTGATACTAAATTTCTGGAAAATTTAATGATTTCTCATTTTTTAAGTGATTAAATTTTCAAGAAAATTTCTATTAAAAATTTGGTCACTTGTTATTAAAGTATATAATTTGAGATTTAAATTTCTTCCAAATATCATAATTTTAATCGATAACATAGATTAACTTCATTTGTTATCATTTAATTATATATTGTTACCCAACAAATTTATAAACAGATAGATGTTGTGGTAAGTTAAAAATTAGCAATATGAAATTATCCTTCAAAATCCAATAAAGTAATTATCTGAAGAATTGTCATTAAAATTCCTGAGAAACTTTTTTAATACAATTTATTATCCTTTTTTATCTAAAAATTAGGGTCTTCTTAAAGAAATTATATAAACTGATTATAGATTTATCTTCTAATTAATGGTAGTTTTTAATTTAATTTACTGGTTTTATTTTAAATGTGTGTGTGTGTGTGTGTGTGTGTGTGTGTGTGTGTGTGTGTGTGTGTGTGTGTGTGTGTGCGTGCGCGTGTGCGTGTGCGTGTGCGTGTGTGTGTGTGTGTGTGTGTGTGTGTGTGTGTGTGTGTGTGTCATTTCAGTTTAATTTTGCATTTATTTATTTTTTTTAGCTTTGCAAAGTATTTGAAAAATTCATTTTAATCTCAAGTCAGATTTTAACACAAATTCTACACATACGTAAACATAAATGTTTTTGTTAAAAACAGCATTTATTTTGCGTCGTGTAATAGCTTTAATTATTTATTTCCTTTAATCATTCAATAATTATGTTGACATTGCATTCAATAATGGTTTTTGGAAACTTAAGGTTGGATTTTACATACAAAAGATTATTGAAAAGGGCTTGCTGTTTAAAATAAGCTTGGAACCCTTCCCAAATCCCTTTTGATGTGGGGAACGAACACATGAACCGCTTAACTTACAGCCAATGAACTGATCAGTCAACTCTGAGTTCGGTATTTATTGACAGCTGTACACTTTGAGCAACTTTATTACCCAAACGTGATAAACGCAAAGTTGCGTAATAAAAAATGCTTTGTAATAATATTTTGTATCTATATATAGTTACGATTCAAATATTTTCATAATCATCCACAATTTTAAATATTGCAAACTTAAGAATCTGGAGCATTTTTGTAATTTATCCACAATCTTCCTTAAGAAAGTCAATCCATACTTTAGCATCAATTTTTTCTTACAAGGATACACACAAATATTTCACGTGCTTTCATTTTGTTATTGAAGGAATATTTCCTTTTGCTTTGAATGAAATGTATTTTTTGAACATTATTTTCGAACATATCTCGAAGCAGTACACGTCTATTTTATTTCAAAAGTCGAAGGTATAAAACTAGTTTTCACTCGGGAAGGAAATATTTCTTTGAACATTTCACCAAAATATAGTTTTTTTTTTTTTTTTTTTCAATAGTTCGTCCTAGTTTCTTTTCATTTATCTGAATACGAGGCTGTTATCGAGTTTTAAAATCAACAAAAAAAAACTAAATATCAACTCAGTTTTCTTATGTTTTGATTTACATTTTACTTTAAAATGTTGCCATATGATCTTTATCGTATATTATGAGCATATATTCACATTCATTTTAAAATTCACACTATTTTGAAGCTAAATTCATACGCAATGTAACTGCAATGAGCTTATGGGACTAAAAATGTTAATAAAATAAAATTAATGTATTTATTGATTTTTTAGAACTATGAATTCTACTAATTATTACATACTTTTTTAATAACAAAATATGCAAAGTTCTGTTTTTATGATATCAACTATGTAAAGAAGAAAATTCATTGAAAACTTCAATATATTATTTCTCATAACCACTGAATACGATACAACTATATTATTATTTAACATGAATATGTGAATGAGCTTAATTTATAAAAAAGCTTTTGAGAGCTTATAAAACTCAATGCAAAACCTCAGTATCCTATTTAAAAAATTCTATCAGTCTAAAAATTACGATTCTAAAGTCTTGATTGCAACAAACACAATATTTTATGTTTCGGCTGTGTTATCTTAGTTCAATTTATCATCACCCTAAATTCTGAAATGTGGTGCAATTGGCATGAATTCGATATAAAAAAATTCTAATAAATAATTAAAAAAATTTTAAATTTTCAACTCAAATATTTCTATTTAACTTTAAATTCACATCTTGAAGTTTTAACATTTAAACTATTCCTTTATTTCAAGCGATATTCTGCAAGTATATGCTGCAACTTTAATCTTTAACTTTCACAGTATCTACATTTTTCATTCATCTCAACTAATAGAAAATGATTGAAAAATTATAGAAGAAAGAATCTCAATTTATAAGCAGCAATAAAAGATTTTCTTTTGGCCGATGCATGTAAAAAGTTATTTTGAGTCCATTATTTCACAGCTAACGTTGCATTATAAAACGTAGAACACAATCATAGGTTTCATTTTGATTATGGATTGATACAAAATTACGAAATTGTCAGCTATGTTTAGTTGTTTTGGTCTGAAGAAATAAAAACAGCAAGGAGAATGTCACAATGCTCTCTCTCTCTCTCTCTCTCTCGCCAACCAATTTATAACATTTCTCATCTTATATTTCGTCATATGTCACATATATTGTTAACTTTTAATTTGTTCTCGCTAATTTTAATTAAATAATTTTCTTTTTCCTAAAGCATTGATATTTTATATTAATTTAGTTGTTTGAAACTTGAATTTAAATGTAATTATAGTCTTCATTTATTGTGTGTTAGAATGCAATAATCTTTCTGTTTGCTTAAATCAAACGAAACTATGAGATTTGATTTTTGAGAAGTTTTATCAAGTAGCTGCTACAAAAATAATGATAGTGTCAGTTATTTCCATTGTTGAATGTAATTTAATTTTTAATATTCATTACTTTCAATTTTTTTGCTGATATTTCTTTATTCAGCATTTTTTACTGATATTTATCTCTTATGTTGGTCGCATTCATTCGCTGATATTCATTTTTATGCTGTACATTTGGAAATAGATTTGCTGATTCTTCGTTAGTTAATATTGTGTATTTCTTTTATACTCATATGATAGGTTCGTAAAATCGTATGATAGGTTACTTTAAATCATTTTATATCAGATTCAATCAATTTATAGTTGACGTGTGAGTTTTTGTGTATTCTTTCTTAGTTTGCATTTTACCAATGGAAAAATTGCACCAAGATTTATGGGATCTCGCAGTTTTTGTGAATGTGTTTTTTTCTAAAAAACTATAATTAGTATTAGCTTTTTCCTATATGACTCATAGAAATAAATAAAAATTAAGAAAAATCATTTATGAACAAGACTTTAGTTTTAAATTGAAAGCAGAATATTTTACTATTTAAAGCAAAAGTGTATAGACACATTAAAAATAAATTAATTAATTATCTCAAAACAAAATGTTTTGCAACCCGAAATGAAATCTCACGTACATATAAATACGAACAAATCGAATGATGCTTTGAAGGATTAAAAATTTAGTCTAGTTTCGAAATTATTAAGTATTGATGTTGCTAGTTTTATTATCCTCATTCCAGTACATCTCATATCTCCAATTTTTTTTTTTTTTTTTTTTAAGGTAGAAAAATATTTGTTCAAGAAGAGAAAAAAACAAAGTATTATCGTTTTTTAATTGATCAAGGGCAATAAGAAGGGCACAGTTGCCGTAAACATCTTTTCTCTGCTTGCAGCTGTTACTCATGAATAACAATTTTAAAAGGACAAAGAGATCCACTCGCTTCTTTCTTAAAACCGGAATTCAATTGCAGACTGTCACATTATTTAAATTAACTATACCTATTTATAAGCAATTTTACTGGGGATTAAATCAGATTAAATTATGTTTTAACTCAATTACAAATTCTGAAACCAAAAAATATCGAAATGAAACAGTATTTATATTAAGGTTAGTCAAATACCAATATCCTGGTAAAACATTCAATTCATTCTTTAAAGCAGATCTTGGTCAAGATCAGACAAAAATTTGGCGGACAAACATAATTAGGATTCCATACATGTTAGATTTTATGCATACTCGTAAATACAAATTATTTTTATGTCATGTAAGTATTCTTATATAAATATATACACACATATATATATGAAAAAGCTTGTTTCTGAAGTAAAATAAAAAGAATAAAAGTGTTATCTAATAATATTGAAAAAACTCTAGCTTTTATTCTACTACACCTCAATGAGATTTAATAATATTGCTTGAAAAATAAAGTTAATAATACGCTTGCAAGTTCTCAATGAAAGCGATGGATGACGAGCTACAACTCCTCCACCAAGCATGTTCCATACAAGCTCTATCGGATTCAGTTTATTTGAGGTAACTAAACATACCAAATGGGAGATGTCAGCAGGTTAAAAGTGCTTGTTCACGATCTTTACATATAATGTATACAGGATATCCAAATTTTAACATCTTCATGTAAATAATAGTAATTGATAGCATTAGGAGGCTAAAATTTAGAACAGAACTTAGAATCTCAAGCCTTGTTAAAAGGATGAAAATTGAAAACAATGCTTATAAGTTTTATTGTTATAAATAATTTAGGCTGTATTAACTTTACAAAAAGTTCAATTATTATAATGGCTATTAAAAGTGGTGTTTAAGGACATCATTATCTCCAACAACAATGTAAAATAATTCCTGAACGCATTCGTGAATGTCTTTTGATGTCTGACGCAGTGCCAATAAGTTTTGCAATGAGATCTGGCATTTCTTAAGGCGTTGCTTTAACTAGTGATTTAATGTGGTCCATGAGAAAAGGTTGCACAGATAGAAATCGAGCGTAGAGGAAGGTTATGTGCTAGGGAACCCACGGTCTTACCCACCTCCTTGGATATATTTCATAGAGATAAGGAAACATTCGGACTGAAATTTTAGACAACTCCATGAATCATTATACCTGAACCATATAAATAGTTCCATTGCTAACGGCATACATACTTTTCAATAATTTACGGAATACCTATTGCAGAAAAGTTCAAGTTGGCAGGAAGCTTCTTTTGGAATTTCTATGGTACTCTGGTAAAAGGATTGTATATCGGGAACATATATGCATTTTATGTATTGACAGTGCCTTCATTCACAAATTTGTCCTCTTTCATAAAAAAAATTCATTGCCAAGAAATAGAAGATTTAAAAAGTCTAATGACCTTGAATATCCAGAAAATACCTTTGTACTTTCTGAATGTGTGACAGACATATATTTTTACAGAATACAAAGTTTTCTAGACAGCCACTTAAAACATTTATTGATAGTCTAGGATTCAATTATTGTCCATGATCAGATCAATAAAAATAATAGTATACTTGTCAATGGAAAATTGGAAATCCATTGTTGGATTTTTTATTTAAAGTGTGATTACATTGCATATTATTTGTACATCGGGTTCTATGAGTGGAAAATAAAGGTCTTCCATAGCTACGGTACAGAAAACATTTCTTTAGATATTGCTATTGACACGTATACTCTGCTAAATATTGTATCTCCTCAATTGTACAGGAAATGATTATTAGAGAATTCCGAGATCTCCAAGTCAGATATTATGATACAGATGGTAATGAATCGATAAATGTTATATATCCTTATTATATTAAAAACAAACAATTTGCTTTGTTCATTTTGTAACATAATTACTTATTCCAACTAACATAATTAACTCACCACTAAAGTTATTATACATTTGCGAATCTTTCATGAAAAGCGGAAAACAAAAACTGTGGAATCAGAAATAGACATTAAAAAGTCGCAGTACACTGATTCATTCAGCACATGAGTGGTCTCACTAGTCAACTGATATCCAGTTTATATATATATACCTACACACACAACTGGACATTAAAATTGTTACACCAAGAAGGCGACATGCTACAGACGTGAAATTTATACGAAAGAAAGAAGGTGCTCTGATATGCAAATGATTAGCTTTTCAGCGCATTCAGACAAAGCTGGCGCCAGTAGTGACACCTACATTGTATTTAAATGAGCAAATTGTTCAGCCGGTTCCTCATACGCAAATTGCATTTGAACGTTGTTGCCTGGTGAAAAATTGTTATTATGCCTCGTGTAAGAAGGAGGAACGCGTACCAGCACGTTTCTGATTGTGATAAAGGTCGAATTGTAGCGTACCGGGATTGCGGTTTATCTTATCGCAGTATTGCTGCTTGCGTCGGTCGAGATCCAATGACTGTCAGCAGAATATGGAATCAATGGGTTCAGGACGGTAATACGGAACGCCATGCGGGATCTCAACGGCCACCTATCACTAGCAGCCGTGAAGACAGCATGTTATCCGCATGGCCGTAATGGATCCTGCAAACACGTCACGAGCCGTGAGTCTAGAAACGGGGTCGTTTGGAAGACAACAAGTGTCTGCACCAAAAGTTCGACGACGTTTGCAGCAGCATGAACTCTCAGCTCGGAGACCATGGCTGCGTCTTCCCTTGATGCTGCGTCATAGACAAGAACACCTTCAATGGTGTGATCAACGACGAACATGGGCGTACGAATGGCAAGACTTCATCTTTTCAGATGAATCCAGGTTCTGTGTATAGCATTATGATGGTCGCATCCGTGTTTGGCGGCATCGTGGTGAACGCACACTGGCAGCGTACATTCGCCATCATTATACTGACCCATCACCTGGCGTGATGGTATGGGGTGCCGTTGTATACATGTCTCTGTCACCTCTTGTTCGCATTGACGGTGCTTTGAACAGTGCACGTTACATTTCTGGTGTGTTACGACCCGTGGTTGTACCCTTTTATCGAGCCCTGCGAAACCCTACGTTTCAGCAGGATAATGCCCGACCGCATGTTGCCGGTGTTGTACGGACCTTCCTTGATACGGAACATGTTCGTCTATTGCGTTGGCCAGCACGTACTCCAGATCTTTCACACACAGAAAACATCTCATCAATGGTTGCCGAGCGACTGGCTCGTCACCAAACGGCAGTCACTACGGTTGATGAACTGTGGCATCGGTTTGAATCTGCATGGACATCTGTACCTGTACATGCAATCCAATCTCTGTTTTACTCCCTGCCCAGGCGTATAACTTCTGTTATTACTGCCAGAGGTGGTTGTTTTGGGTACTGATTTTTCAGGATCTATATCCAACAAAATTTTTTGAAAATTTAATCACTTGTTATTTTTAGTATAATATATTTGTCCAATAAATATCATTTTGTTATTTGCATTTCTTCCTGGTGTAGCAATTTTAATGGCCAGTAGTATATATATATTTAGTAGAATGTCATGCTAATGAAAATGTCAGAAATAAAACTTCACAGATGATGTGAGCGTATTGCAATAACATGTAGGCGATGATTGTGACTCAAGACTACAATAAAAGTAAGGACTAAAACGCAATTAAAAACATTTTAGCAAAAGAATTCCATCGTGAAATGAGACTAGAATTAATTCCTGAATAGCTTCCTTAGTAGAAGAATGTTCAAAAACCTAAATGAAGAGCGATATGTGACCAGTGTTATAGAAAAGTTCAGAATGGATAAAATAATGCTTGAAAAACCTTCCCAAATCATAGGTAAGTTGTTATAATTTTTGGAAGTGACTGCCCTACGAAAGCAACTGCGATAAAATACAGGTATATCATTTTGTAGACAAAAAGAACCTGAAACCAGTAAGAAAGTCCCACGGATTAGAAATTGTGTACAGCAACAAGGAAACAAGTACGCAAAAGTGACCAATTCGCCTTTTGTTAAGAACACTGAATCTCAATAAAAGATGTCTATCCGTGTCATTGTTTACAGTGATGCAAAAATATGCCACATCATCCATGAATGTCTAGTTTTTGTATTCTCATGTTCCTCTCGTTAGGGATAGGAGTTGCTTCAGTGCCAAATCGATTCTCATCTCCTGTTGATTTGGTGAATAGTCGGGACATGATTTTATTCGCGTAGCATCACGGAAAGAAATGTTGGTCTTTGAGTTTATTTCGTATTATTTTTTTATAACAATGCCTGCCGTACCGACCTTCTGCTGCTATCAGCTACTGAAAAGGGAATATCACTTTAATAGAAGTCCCAGCGCACTCGACTGATTTAAATATCGCAGAACACGTGTGGGAATCTTTGAAGAAACACCTTGTAACTCAAGTATATCCTACGTGGAACATCCAACAATTGAAATAAATGCTTGCTTAGGAATGGACCTGGTTACTTCAAGAACTGTCGGACAATCTGTTGCTAAGTATCTGGTGTAGGTAGGGAAAAAAGGTAGAAAGCAGTTATTGATGTCAGGAGCAAGAATATTCCATGCTGAGGAACCTCTGTTTGTTTTTCTTCCTCCTGGATAGACAATCATGTGTTACAGCATTGAATTTAATATGGCTATTTTTATTTGATTCGACACTTTGTATTCATTTCTCCACAGCAATGTTTTTGACGTCGCTTATTTACAAAACGTTATCTCTCATTTCTGAATTTCATGTCTCTCAGATATCTACTGTGGTTACGGCAAAAAACACGTGTTGCTTAAGTTTTACATAACAGTATATATTGAATGTGGAAACCACATATTTGATGGAATGACTATTAAGATGGTTTCCAGTTTATATTGATATATATCTATAAAAGCACTTCATAATGGTAGATTTCTCATTGCTCATCTTAAACATACAGTGTCCAATTAATTTTGTCTATCATAAATTGTCAAGGAAAAGTAATTAAATTTTTAACTACTCTTATTTTAGTTGAAAGGATTCGAAGTTAGGATAAATGATCTTAATTATTTGAGAAAGAGCACCGATCAATATATCTTTATACTACTCATATATACTAAAAAAATATAGTATATAAAATTTCTTAAAAATTGCACAAACTTATACTTATCTTGCATGCCTAAGATGATATATATATATATATATATATATATATATATATATATATATATATATATATATATATATATATATATATATATATATATATAAGTTCTCATTTATCTCGTTACCTCAAACATAGATAGCAAATTTTTATCATATTTAGGCTAAAATAAACGAGACATTTTCATTAAAATTACAATTTTTTTTCAACTTTTTGAAATGAGTTAAACGGAGTCGATGAAAAACGTTTTTCATGAAAAGTATAAAAAAGTAAAAGATTGGTTTGAACAAGGAAAAAAATTCAGTTTGGGGAGCTGATGGGTCGAGGGTGTTACCATGCTCCTCTGGGAAATCACGTGATCCATCCGACTGGCAAAAGATTCCTAGGGACGAGGAATTGTTAAAATGACTCATCAGAACTACGCTTGTCACAATTGTACCCTAGGGAGTATCATCTCTCAAGAACTCATACAAGGACTGAACTGGTCGTCCGTGACCTAATCGCCTAGAGACGAAAAGTATAACAAATTCCTGGATTTTAATTTTCACTCTGTTTAAAACTGAGATGTGTTAAATCGGTGTTGTTTTCAATTCTACAAACTCTAGAATTAAGAGTGTGATTTAATTTTTTTAAATAGTTCTCATTGGTGCCTATTATTAAAGTATAAAATTATAGAAATTTAATAAAAGTTTTATTAAAATTATATAAAATACATAAATTTAATAAATATTTGTATGATAAAAGGGACAAAATTCTCAGCAAATTATAGAAATCATTTCAAATACCCTGCATTGTTACTTCTCCTATTTTCTTAATTATTTTTTAGAATTCAAATTGTTAAATATATGCATATCAAAAACATGGGGAAATATTTTTAATGTGTATGTGTTTGGGTTTGTTTGTTTTTCAATAACCATATTTTGCACTTAATAACCAATTAAACTGGAACATACACAATTTAGCATAGTCGCAGAGTTACTGAAAGATCTAGATCTGTGTGTTTGTGTGATTTTTTTAATTCAATCTGATTACAATACAATAAATCAACAAATATATATCTGACAACCCAAGCAGCACTCAGAAGCAGCTGAATATACAGATATGTGCCAAGATTATATAAATAAGAAATAATTGAAAAAATCAATGAAACAAGAAAGATAAAAATTTCAAAAACAATAAGTAGGACAGAACTTTGCACAAATCTAGAATAAAAAATAAAACATAGGGACCCTGTCTTTATCAGGGCTATATGGTCAGCTATGCAAATGAGAAACTCATTTCTAATGTTATCCTAAATTGTTCAAATACAAATGCGAATTTTCCAAGCATTCTTTTGTATTGGTGACAAACATGAAACCAAAGTTTTTTAAACTCTTGTGATAATAGTATTCGTAGTCTTTTGAAAGTGACAATGAACGAATGTCAGTTTATTATCACAAGATAAACTGGATATATTTGTATAAATAATAGACTCATATGTAAACTCATAAAAGACTTATCAATAATATTGATGTCTTTTTGAATTATTCAAAGTGAAAAACTGTCATGCATGAAAATACTAATTTATAAGTGATATATTTGCTTTATAGCATAATTTATCGTCGTAGTTTATATTCAAATGAAGATATTTGTTTTATTTGTACAGTATCTATTAAAATTTTTGTACAAGTAACACAACTATCAAACCTTAAATATCAACAAATTTTAATTTGTTATGATAGAGGAAATTATTTTTGTAATTTACAATCATATAAGTAACACAAAAATGTTATTGATTGTGGTAATTCAAATGTTTTATAATGCAAAATTATTCGAGTAATCTAGGACAAGGAGTATAATATATACTCTTTCATATGAAAAAAAAATTGAAAAATATTTAATTCATATCAGACAATTAAAATCTATTATCTAAAGTGTATCATTATATTTTTAGTGAACTTATAAATATGTATACAAAGTAAAAGAAATGATATTTCAGAGATTTATTCAGAAATTGTTTAAAGTGTAACATATTTGAATAAAAGTACTACAACAATATTCCAAAAACTTCTTTTAATAAATAGTTATTTTATAATGATTTAAAGTAGTTAATATAAAGAACTATTTTCAAGTATAGAATACATTTCTGTTAGATAAATTGTGTCAATAGTATTTAATAATAAAGAAAATAAACTCAAGAGAGATTATTACTTTTCTTTCAATCCGAGTTGAAATTGTCAGCAAGGAACTCGTAAGAGTGCATATAGAGAGATAACTCTCTTTAATTCTATTGGCCATAGAAGGTGCCAACACAAGATACCGGGAAGAACCAGACGCCAAATCGCTTAGATTAATCACGACGTTTAATGTAACAGCTCTTTCGACCTCTCATTTAAAGGAAATAATCTTTCCTGGCGCAGACTGATACCAGGGCACTTACACCACTGTCCGTTCGACCAGGACATCGTTTGGCCGCTAGAAATGGGCTAATCGAGCACGTTCTTGAAATTAGGAATTTGGCGATGAACTTAAGTGTGTGGCCAGTGAGATACTAGCGAAAAGGGATTTGTTCCCAGATAGTTTATTTTGGCAGCCAATTAGGCGACGGCTGATTGGGCCCCTCCAGGTACGCGGGACTCAGAAAAAGAAAGAAAAGGTTTGCTACAAATGTCAGGGTAATTATGGAAACTCGACTGTGAGGTGTCAGAACGTAATGAAAGGCAGAATTGGTTATGTTGAGATTAACTTTGCTATTTGTGGAGAGCTAAATGCAATGATGGAAATAATTAGACTGACAATATACCTTTTCTGAGAGGCTTATTCAATATTTTTTTTTTTAATTTTAAATGCCACTCTTTTAAAATATTTCATGGATTTCTACTAAAGGCATTTAATTAGTATGCTTAGAAATTATCAAAAGAAAGGGAAAGTATTTAATTAGAAAATTATAATGGAAAAGTTCAATCTGGTGGGCTCATATGATCTATACTTCAAGAGTGTCAAAATTTATGTTATAATTAGTGTAACTGAGATTTAATGTGTTGCATTTTAAAATGCATACATTATTTGCATTTATTTATAACCATAGCATAAAATTTGCTTTGAAAGTAAAGGTGTTTAATTACATTTTGTGCTTTTAAATTTCAAGAGAACAATTAAAAAACGCACTTATTTCAAAACAATGTACTAATATTTTTCATGACACCCCCAAGAAATCTTTATAGTATTCATAGATTATTTACCTTCTATAATGACATTTTATGAATAATTAGCTATGGCAACATTTTGTACAGGATGAAACCTGGAAAACACTCAACGTGCAATACCCCTAATCGATGACATGATTAATGATTATAACAATGTGTCATAAATGGAAAAACAAATTTATTCTGGTAGCGTATTTATTGAGTATGAATTATATTTTCAGAAACCTTTCGTTTGACCAATATTTATTGTATGTTCAGTTTAATCAATATTATTTTTTGAAATATCTACATAGAAAATTTTAATACTCTCATGATTCACAATTTTCGAGATACATTACACACAAATGCAAATCTCAATGTGGGTTAAATAATATAACATAAATTTATAACGCATGATTTATGTGAAAATTAAAAGCATCATGAAATTGCATCTAGCTTTTTTTTTCCTCCATCCCTCTTCGCGAGTCAAGATAAAGAAAGATAATGCACAAATACCACATAATCCAGGATGCCAAATTCTGAAATTTTTTGGTGATAAAGACATGTTGCCACGATTACGTATTGTGACGTGCGCAATGATGTAATTATGCGTTGACAAAATAGAAATTTCTGGATAATTCTTATATATCGCCATATCTATGGCGTTATAAAAACCAGGTTGCCAGATACGCAAGAAAATCCGCCAAAAAAATCTCCAATCTCAAAATTTGGCATCCTGGATGCCTTATAGGCATCCATGCCGAAGATAGGCCTAAAATGCAATGGGGCACTAAAAGAGATTACTGGGTGTGTTAAAAGAGATCTCTCCATATAAACAACATTCTGTTTAGTTTTTTTTCAAGTCATATTTAAAATAATTTTTATGTTACTGGAGACATCAGTCACATAATGAAAAGTTATTGAATATTTGGGCTTCTTAAGAATTTTTTTGAATAGGTATTTTGATATTGAAGATATTAGTCTCAAAAATAATTAATTGTTTATGCTTCTCAAATCGCCTTAACAAGTAAATTTAAATACTACAGAAACAAGTCTCAAAAAAAATATCAACTTCTCAAACCATAGTAGGTTCGAATACATGTTTTTCTTGTGATGCTTAAAAAATAACACATATTAACATCTTATTAACTGTTTGTGATTATACTTCCAAAAAAACCTTTATAAATGAACTTGCAAAACGGATTTCTATTTAGAAATTAAAAAAAAGGAAATTTACAATTTAATTTTTAAAACTTCATACAATTTTCACTATATGTTGAAATAGTGCATTGCATGAACTGTAACAATTAAAATCCGTTGCAAGACATTTCAGCGCTCGTATGGATAACTAGCTTTGAAAGTTGTTAATCGATTGTATTTGGCATTTCCCAACCTTGAAAAAGGATAAGCATATAAGCAAACAAATTTGCATGTACAAAACAGAAATGCGACAACTATCTCCCTTGTGGCTAGAATCAATATCTTGGCATTCCTCTTCAAAGAGTGCGGTCATACTACTGAGTTACAAAAAACCCAGTTTTCCAATAATTATCAACATAAAATCAAGTGACTATCTAGGCAGCTGAACTTTTAGAGCACGGTTCACAAGCATGACTATTTTTAATTATTTGGTATCCATTCTGTCGCTATCAAATTCCTTTGGTATAAGAAAGTGACCAGTTCGTGACAAATTAAACCAAATCAATATAAATTTATATCTGTAAAAATTAAATTTATGCAAATGGCGCTTCTTAAAAGTAAATCTATTTGATCATAAAAGAGTTTTCCTTAACTTTAAGAGATAATGTAGTTTTTGAATTTTATATATAAGCTCCAAGCACTTTAATCACATTTTTTTGGAACTCAATAATATATATACAATAATATATATGACCTACATAATTTGAATAAAGTATAAGTTAAAGCAAATGTTCTTTATTGAATTAAAATAAAGAAAAAATTTTGAATTACTTATCTGTCGAGAAACAGGCAAAAAAAATGTTGCTTCATTAAACAATAAAGAAATTCTTAAATAATTCCATGTAAAATAGAATTATTTAGGAATCTATCTATCTATCTGTCTGTTTGTCAATATCTATCTATCTATCCATCCATATATATATATTATGTATATATATATACTGGATAAAAAATAGTTGCGCATGTATAAGTAATTTTTGGCAGTTTATATGTGGTTAAAAATGTTTTCTTGCAGCACATATTATCTCTAATGAATAATTAAATAATTAATTATTTGTTCTTAGAATATCTAAACACAAATAAATCCATGAAATAAAATTATCATATAAATGAATAATATATTTAATTTAAAGAAATGAATATTAAATGTAAAATAAGAAAATTTAAGTCCATAAAAAGTATCTCTACAACATTAAACATTTATAATTAATAAAAATAAAAAAATAAACTTAGTCAAAAAAAAAGTGAATAATACGCTTTTATTTTACAAGCGATATATTTCAATGGGGATACGATCAATTTACACTGGAATTAATTGCAATATTGCTCGAAAATTGCAGTACGAAATCACAGAGTATACAACATTACCGAATAAAACATGCAAGGAGAATAAAAAAAAAAGAAGAAGAAAAATGCTAATGCACCTCCAACTATAAATTGACTTAATAACTAACATATTTTATCAAAACAAATCTCCTTAGTTTCCGGAACAGCTCTAATTTCAGAAGAAAACTCGTTTATCTGCCTGATATGGGGTGACTTGAGAGAGAAAAGCTTGAAAACTCCCCGTCCATTTCTCCAAGAGAAACAATCTCTTTTTTTTTTATTACAAGAGCCGGAGTCTTTCATTAAAGGGGGGTGGTAAAGTAAACCTTTAAAGTCTCGAGAACCACATTTAATGGTTGCAACAACTTAAGCCTTTAATGTCGCCGTTGCCATTCCGTCCCCTGAAATACTGACTCTGAAAACTCCGATGAGGCTTGGCTACTAGAACACCCACTTCGTAATTTAATTGATAAATGCATTGTTTTCAAACATAGTCTTATCAGGGAAGGGGTCCAACTTCTAGGAAAGGTGTGTATTTTAAGAAAAGCGTTGCTTTTCCTCTTAATGATAAATGTGTTCCAGGCTCCAGTTTCGAAAATTTAGTAGCTTGGAAAAAGAAAAGCCACAGAAATGCAGAAAGCCATTTCAAATTGAGTAGAAGTGGCTTTCCATCTTCGTTTCACAAATTCAGCTTCTCCACCAAGGTACCATTTATATGAGGAGAATTTAAATGCAACTAGATTGCTGTTAGTTAAGTTTCTGAGCTTCATAAAGGACTTGAGACTAATAGTAAATTAAATAAACTTGCCAACTCTAAATAAAATTAATCTTTTTAACTACTTATAAAACAACTCTAACTTGTGTTTTAAGTAATCCAGTTAAAATTTCTCTTCTTTTTAAGATTTTCAATAAGAAAGTAGAATTTAATTTAAATTAAACGTCCAAAGGAATTTATTTACTGAAATAATTTATTTCGTTGAATTATAAAAAAATCTAGATTCTTCATTTTATTTAAAACAGAAATGAGCATTTACGAACAAGTTTTTTTACTATGCAACAGTAATATTTCAAAATCTTTTATTAAAAATATATTGCATTTGCAATATCGAATACGTATATAGTTCAAATAAACTGGTTACACACGTCTTGGTATTTCAAACTCTCTTGGATATTTACGATGATACTCCATTTCATTAAAAGCTTTTGGATATATGTGTAACAACTACTTTCTCAGAAGCATCCAATCTGCATTTTGAAAACCATCAGGGCAAGCGCATGCGTATAGACATACTGTCTAATAAACCGTATATCTTCTGCCTCTCAATCAACAAAATAAAGCCAAAAGAGTAACATAAGCAACAAATTAATGTAGTGTCTTAAGTAATGAGTTTTGTGCCACTAGATAGCGTTATTTAATGCAAGAAAAATGTATAAAGAACAAAATATTTTTGGAAATTTCAAAATATTTAAAATATATATATAGCATTATATTAATAATTATCACCTAGAATTTGCATCTAATTTAATATTTTGTAATAATTTTTCCTATTTTCTTTTTATTAAATTTCGAAACAATTGTAAATTGCATTTTCTATTAGTAAACGGAAAGGATTTTTTTAAATAGTTATATTTTTTTTCTAATTGTAAGCTTAGATTTTTTTATAAAAAATATACTGATATAGTTTTTTTCTCTTATTGCCTTCTCATAATACGATTTAATTTTACTTATTTGATTTCAAAACACATTAATTAAAAATCATTATCAAATTAAAAAACAAAAATACTACTTGTAAATAATTTTGTTTTTTTTTTTTTATTTTCTTGTAATCAAAAAATTCTAAAATTATAACAACTTTTCTTCTCCAATTTATTCATGCTTTTTCAGTTATAATAATGTCAGGAATATATTACAACTTAGAGAAATTTATTATTTCTATTTATTTCTTATATTATTTACATTATATATTATTATTATACATTATAATATTTTCAATATTTTTATTTGTTTTCAAATAGTAAAATCAATAATCATTATTTTAAGGCTAAATGAACATAGTGTTTTTTTTTAAATAATTTTTTATATTTTTAAAAATATTTCTGGAAACACAGCTTTTAAATATTATATTTTTCTTTTTAAAATTATATACTGGACGTGTTTATAATACTTAAATTTAAATTTTAAGAAATTTGGATTTCAAATGCTAATTTTGAAAAGCATTTAACGCTTTTAGTAATAATTTCTATCCCATAATAAAGGTAGTAAAACAGAAGATAAATATGAAATCAATTTATTCATTATCAACATTAAATTAATCAACAAATTAAAAACGTACTCTCAATTTTTCTTCCAAGTTTTCAAATTTTCTGAATTTTCAATAATTAATGAAGATAAAATATCTATGCCTCATTTTCCCAAGTTTTTAATTAAAGTCTTCTCGTTCCTTTTAAAAAATAAATATTATCATAACATAAGAGCTACATCAGCTCACCAACCTTAACAATTAATTTTAAAATTACAAACAAATTTTCATATCGTCATTCTGTTCATGTATAATGTTTTGTGGCTAACGTAACTGCGCAACTCTTAAGCTTTACATGTTTCTTCTTACGAGCCAAGAAATGGACACTTGTAACATTATCTTTGCTTTAAAGTTTTTTACCTAATTTTTGCAATGGGTTGCTATTCAACTGAAACAAAACAATGAATTTTCTGTCACTAATTGATCCGTTCTGAAAATTTCCATGTTTTTTAAATTTCAAATACTGTACAATCACAGATTGATCTTTGCCAGAAGTTCTTTATATCGCTTAACTTTTACAATCATACTTCATTCACACACACAAGGAAAGAACAAAGACAGGATAGAAAGAGAGAAAGTACATCCATGCCTAAACCGGGATTCGAACCCAGGACCACCTTATCCATAGTCAGGTAATCTAACCACTAGACAAATTGGCCGGCACTTTAGTTAACATAAGTTTCAAAATAATTCATAAACAAGAAGATAAAATTTCCAAGATAATTTTTTAAAATTTTTCACTCATTTTTTGTGAGGTAAGTTTATTAATTTATAAAACAAAAATTTTAAACATAGTTGTAAATTGCAGGTAATGTTACAAATAAATTAAAATAAACCTTCAATGTGACCCTTAAAACATTAGTAATTTTCCTTTAAAAATTCAGTAAATTAAACATATTAAATGAAGCAAATTTATTAAATGAAATGCGATTAATATAATCTATGGAATTAATGATAAAAATGATGAAAATAAATTTATTAAATTTATAATTTGAGAAAAAAATATAATGAAAATTAATGTAAAAAGTATGGTAATACTGATGATCTCCCGCTAAAATTAAATAAAATTCATTTGTTTGATATTTTTTCCAATCACGTAATTTTGTTTTAAAAAATAACAAATCCATAATCATTTATCATTTAATTTCATTTTTAATTTGCTAACAATAAAGATAAACAAGTAATAAATTTAACCAGTTAATTACAAATAAATAAAATTGCTTAAAATTATAACTATCGTAACAAATACTTTGTGTGTAATTACTCTGTTTTGTAGAGCAGTTTGTAATAGTATCATCAAAACAATTTTAAAAATAAAATTACATTTCTTATATAAAATTTAGTAATATAATAAAGGTTTTTTTCCGATGAGTGGAATATTTTCGAGGAAATAAACGAAAATAGTTTCTTTCTTTGTTTGATAAATAAAGTGACTCATAAATTTATCGCTATCTTTGAAAACAAATCTTTCGTATTCATTAAAAAAATTTAAGTTCTCATAAAAATGAAGTGTACAATTGCTGGTTTTTGTAAATGTAAAGGAATTATTTAAATAATTATGTGTAATGGTATTTGATTCTAAATAAATCATAGTTAACTTAGTAATAAATATAATATATATTGAAATAAGGTTATATGTTATAATAAGTTAATAAAATGCTATCTAATATTTTTAAATAATTTTATTGTAGTAATGCGCAAATAAAACTAAAAACTTTGCAAGAAATAAATATCAATCAGTATTTAACTTTAAGATTTGTATTATTTTATGTTTTTACGTTATTAAACAGAACTGTAGCACCAAAATATAAAATTTTCTATTTTATTTAAATAAATAAACTATTCTGAATGAAATAAATAATTACTCGATATGATAAATTTAGAATAAGTGTAAGACAAAGCATGCAAATACTTATAAATGCTTAAGTTAAATTCTTGTAAAATTAATGCTTCAATCATAATAAAAATAAAAATGTTTATAAAATGAATTACATAGAATCATAGAATTTATATATAATTAACTAAATTATTTATTATATTTTGGTTATTCATTAAACTCACATTAATTTTTAATACTTCACTTATTTGCAGCGAGAGAATTTTTGGAAACATAAAATTGTTATTGAAATTTTAAACTGTAAAGTTATTGAAATTGACTATAGTTCTATGGGCAAAGAAAAGTCAATATATACTATTTTTTTTTCCTAAAGAACAAGGAACAAAATACAGGGGTTCGTCAACTCTTCAAAATTATGATGTATAATGTCTGAATATCAAAAAACTTTGAATAAAAAAAAAATTCATTAGACTCATTATTATATGAGTTAAGAGATAATTTTTGCATTGGGTGTATTTCCAAATATCTTTTTCTAATACAACTTTGTGACGAAACAAAATATTGACAATATCATTTAGATTTGAAAGTCTGTAAATTTAACCTTCATCTTAAATTCCAGTGATGTTAGAAGTTTGAATTTAAATTGACTGATAGCGACTCCATATCTCTTAGAACAACAACAAATACTTAATAAAATCCATCATCCAATCTGAAGGCAAATTCCACATTTTATTGATTCAAATGCTAATGTAAAGAGTAATTAAAAGGTTAACCATAAATGATTAATTTTTTTCACGCTATGCAGGTAATAAATCTATTAATCCATTCAATTTCTATTAAAAGGAATTTTAACTGGGCATTGTTATTGAACTCAATCTGAACATCAGAATCATAAGTGTGTAATCAGAAAACCATCAATTCAATCAATAATATTTGTAATTCAGCTTTCAATATCTCAGAAAGTCAAGTGCATGTACTCCATTGTGTGTTGACAATATTTCAATCCTTTCGTGCAAGTCCTAAATAGGAATCCATGTAGTCCATATGACATTTCATATTAAGTCTTAAAAGGCAATTATTTTAAAGGATTGATTATTTAGATATTAATAGATTCATGATCCATCTCCAATGATATAAAAGAAATTAAACAGAAAAAAAGTACCGGATGATTGTTGACATAACAGGTAAATCCACTTGTAAAATTACGGCACCCCAACTATCCTCGTGTATGGTCACCAATGTGTGTCAATAGATCGTCTGCTGTGATTGACCGATAAACTTTTTCGGCATGATATATCAAAGTACATATTACCAATCAACATAATGCCAAGTAAAGCTTTGTATTTCATGCTTCTTGCATATTTAATATGAATTATTTTAACCCTTTTTAGGTTTCGCAAAGCAGTGGTAACCTAGTGGTTAGGGCATCAGCCTTAACCACTGGGTTATCCCTCCGGAAAAGCTGGATTCTCTCTCAATGCCGTCAAAGACCCAACGAATACAAGCGATATACGTGCTCATTAAATCTGGGGAATCAGAAGTCCTATGGTCGGTCGTTGAGCAGTTATCATGGGTGTAATGGTCCTCTACCTCCAAATCAATGTCAAAATTCAAAAAGTAAATCCTCTGGGGGCGCCATCTATCGGAGGATTTAAAAAACAAATACGTATTTTCACCTTTGTGGTGCTATGATTAAAACAAAAGACGCATCCTAGTGACTTAAATTCGAATAGCCAAACGGCATAGCGAGCTTGGCTTGTCCAAGTATCAAAAGTAACGACAATAACAAATTTCGTAATAACGGTTGCTGAAATAGAAGTAAACATTTGATATATTATTGTAATTTTGCAAACACAAGCAATAATATGCAAATATCAGTCATTATCACTGTTTTTTTTGTGGTTTTTGTATCATCTGTTTTATCAAAAAGGGAGAGAAGAGTATTATGATCATATAGGAACAAAATTTTTCCCAAATAATAAATTACATAAGAATTGAGTTTGTTTGTTATAGGCTTTGGAGTTATGCAGTTACATTGAATACATGTATTTTTAAATATTTTCGCAAATACAAGTTTTGTTCAAAGTTTTGTTTTCCAACTGTATAGGAAATTTCTGTTTTAAATTTTTTTTCTCCTTTTTTTGAAACAAAAAACCTGGAGCATTTTTAATAAATGTTTGTTTTTTAATAAATGGTTTTTTAATTACAAATTTCTAATTTCAACAGATTTTGATTTATCTATTTTTAATGCCCAAAAGTTAATTGTGATTAATATTAAAATCGGTATTAGATTCCACCTGATGTCCATCAAGAAGTCAAATCAAAACATAAGAATTTTAACAATGAAATAATTTCTTCTCAAATAAAATAATTCCGTTTTAATTCAATTAAAATTAATTTTTATATATTAATTAAGAGCTTAAATTATTTTTTAATTGCATAACTGAATAGCTTCTCGAATTTATAAACTTTCTGGGATACAATAAGAATGTAGATGCTGTCATCAAATTTATTGGCCGCAAAAATGAAGAACTTTCCTATCAAGAAGCTTAAACCACCTACTTTAATAAATGATTGTCAGTAGTTCCTTACTTGTTCACCAGATGGCGCAATCTGATGAACAACATTCAATAATATACTGTGAGAAAATTATTGTTTGTATAAAAAGTGAAAGCATCATTGCAAGCATCGAATAAAAATAAGTAAATTAATAAAGGAAGGAAAATGAGAACTTGCGTCATTTAGGCAATATTGTCATTTTACATTGAATTCATCTTATTTAAAATTAAGAATTTATGAATTATACACATATATCAAATTTTTAAAAACTAAGATAATTAATTTGAAGATCATTATGACTGAGTAATATGTTGATAAATTAATAATTAACTTTTCCTAATTTTGAAATTTTATAAAAACTAATTACTTAACTAAAGTTTTAAAAAGTAACTCAATTATCGTGTAATAAAAATGAATGAACGCTAGTTAAAAGTAATAAACATAAGGAAGATTTTTACTAAAAAAAAAATAATGCTGGATAGTTTGTTTCAAAAAATTCTCTGAGCAGATTTTTAAGAGAATTTATTAAATATTGACATACTCACGAAAAGGAATAATTTGTACTAACAGTGATTATACTCTATTAAACGCTAAAAATAATTTAATGTTTAATCATGTATATACTATAAAAAAAGAAGTTTAATTAAGAATAATGGGTACATTCATGAGGAAACTTAACTATAACCATTTAATAGTTTAGAAAATGTTTAAATTTTAAATGAACATATTTATGAGGTTTAAATTATTCTTTATAATTTAAAATCTTTCAGTTAAAATACAAAAATACTGAAAAATTGCATTAATCAATTATGAAATACATTTATAATTTAAAAATTTATATAATTGGCTTAACAATTAGTGTTTGTTTGAATGCGTGTGCGTTTTGATATGCTTATATTGTTGGGAATTCATACATTTGTATGAATTCCCAAAATTGGCGAAAATTAGTTACAAACTTTTATTATTTTCGCTAATAAAAAAGTGTCATTTTTTAATTTCTGTCCATTTTATAACGTTTGCAAGCTCCCAAGATGCTTAGACATCTTACGAACATTAAAAACACAGTTGAATTCCCGTGTCATTTCATTTTTAAATAAAAATTATGACTCAAATTACAAACATATTTATTTTATTTTAATAATATATAAGTATGATTTCATGAAAAGTACTTTTTTAAGCAAAATCAGCAATTATATTGGTTGTTGAGATTTTCTGGTATTGGTTGGTATTTTCTTTCATAGAAGATGTAATCATACTTCTCTCAAACAATCGCAAATAAGCTCAAATTAAAATTTATATATTGAAAGAAATTAAACTAAAGTCAAGAAATCCTTTTACAATAATATTAATACTAGAGACAATATCTTTGTAAGATAATAACTTAAATTTCAATAAAAATAAAAATAATATGTGAATATTTCAAAGAATGTAAACAAAATGTACACACTTAAAAAAAATAGCTATCAGTTACGTAAGTTATCATAGTTTGCTGAACACTTAAATAATATTTTAATGTATTTGAATTACATTGTTTGTTAAAAAAATTCAATTTGTTTTAATAATAAAATTTCAAATAATCTAAATTATTCCTTTGGAATAACAATATTAAAAAGGATATTAACACATTTTTTTAAAAATTTTCAATGTAAAAAGTATATTTTATCTTAAAAATCAAAATACAAGAAAACATTTTAAAAAAAAAACTGCGTTAAATACTTAAGTATTAAAAGAAAATGTTTTGTTTGCAAGTCTTATACTTTTTAGCCAGGAAAGTAAATAATTGTTTTAATTACATTCCTAAAAGATAATGATTATATATATATATATATATATATATATATATATATATATATATATATATATATATATATATATATATATATATATATATATATATATAAAGAGTAGCTTTATATAAAATAAATTCCTCTAATATTGTCTGAAGTCCTATGTTCCAAAATTAAAACACTTTTTTGTTGTTTAACTATTCGTATATTGCATATTTGTAATTCAATTCACCTTTAATTAAACATAAAAGGTTTTATTTTTGGACATAATAATTTCAACTATTTGAAAATATTTATATTTGTAATTAAAAAAATCTAAATGAGAGAGAGTGAATTATTTAGAAGTCCATTGGATCTTTTTATCCATATTTATTTTTCTAATTTATTAGTTTTATTGAATTAAAAAAAGAATTTTTTGCATTAAAATAAAGTCAAAATTTATATTCCAAAATTTGTTGCTTCAAATAGTTTAACAAATAAAGTATTATTTCCTCTTCAGATTCTTAGTTCTTAATTTTTCTAATAATATAATTAAATTGTAAAATCTTTGGCAATTAAATCTTTACTTTTTCAAAATTATTGAATCGTTAAATAAAATATTTGTGACAATATTTATAAATTTATAACTAATAATGTTAATTTAAACTCCTATTATTTATAATAGGTTTAAACTCCTATTAATTATAATTTTATCGAATTAATATTTTAGGAAAACACTAGAAAACGTAACTCATTATAAGTTACTAAGATATTCTTTTGCAATCAAAGTGTTCTTTGAAGGGATATTTGTGAGCATTTGTTGTTCAAACACAGGGCTGCAACCAGACTGTACATTTCGCTCACATTTCTAAATTCAATCTTCTTAGTTTTAGATTGGGCTTTGATGTTCTTTAATTACAATTTCTCACATTTTTGTAACGAAATAGGATTTTTGTACATCCGATTTGTTTTCAGTAAATTGGGATCCCTTGAAGATTTGTTCTCCTTATTTTTTTGTTTCCTTATAGCAATTGCAAGATGTCTAAATCAGTGCACTTTTAACTTAATCAAAAACTTTTGTTGCGGAGTATTAGCAACTAAGCTTGTGTGCTAAGCACATTGATACAAAACTTATTTGAACGAGTTTTATCTTTTTAAAATCAATAATTTGTGTCAGAAAAACTTCTCCGTAAGCATAGTCGAATTATATGTAGAAGCTTCATTAAAAAAGAGAGAATTTCTAAGAGTTTTTTTTTTTTTTACTTTAAAACGAAATTATTAGCAATAAAAATAAAATATTATATTTTTATATAATATTTTATTCAATATATATATATATATATATATATATATATATATATATATATATATATATATATATATATATATATATATATATATATATATATATATATATATATATATATATATATATATATATATATATATATATATATATATATATATATATATATATATATATATATATATATATATATATATATATATAATAAAATTATTCATTTTTTTATTTTAAATATGAATATTTTATTGTTGATAGAGTATATTGATGTTAAAAGTGACACACACACTTGCACATTAAAACCATTCCGTTAATACAAATATTTCTGACTATAAATTTTTGCAAGGACAGGTAAATAAATCGGTTGTTTATTTCGCACTGAAAAGGCAAAAAATGAAAAAGATGAATAATATGTTCAAATATTTTTTTCTGAAATGTTAGTCAATAATTTCAATTCAGTAGTTGCAAACTTTGCTTTCACAGTACCTAATTTATCTACCATGTTGCAATTTATTTCCTTTTGGATAACAGATTTGGCTTCTTTCAGCTCTTTTGTATGATTTGCAATTTCCTAATCCTAAAAGAATAGGAATGCAATGTTTAATACATTTTATGGCTTTTTTCATTCTTTAATTGTTTTATAGTTTATTTCTTATCTTCTTGCTGGTTTTAAGTTAATGCACGCTAAATTAAACCATGAGTTTTAAATATCTGTCTTTAATGTTATCAAGAGTTTATCTATAATTACAGTTAAAAATATAAAAAATCTATGTAAAACAAATATAATATAAACTAATAAATGTATACAAAAAATATATTAAATATCATAAAATATCTTTCCAAAAGCTTTTTTAATTCTTAAAATGTCTACGTAGAAATAATAGAATCCTATCCTGAAGAACATAATTGTATTATTTATGTATAATATATTTTGTTTTTTTTTTTTATTTATGTAAATTTAATATAAATTTATTGTATTTCATACCATTTTTTTTATACACGCATTCTGTTATGAAAGACACCTGAATCAATAAATAAACCTCAACTACAAAAATCGTAATTAGTAAAAGCTTGAATGTAATATGGAAGAAAACATAGAATTATCAAATGATAGAAATATAGAAATGTGTTTTTTACTTCCCAGTTAGATCTTTTCTGTGGCCAGAAAGTAAAAGCAGGTACGAGATCAGTAAATACTTTGCCGCTAGATATGGACAAAGATTCCAAAACTTTTGAAATTATCTACCATCCATACCCTCATCATGTTCAACTGGCAATTAAGAACTTAGGCAACTTAAAAACATAGCTATTACAGTCGAACAGAATGTGATTGGTTTTGTCTAGTTGGAAAACAAAACTTGAATGAAAAAAATAATAGACTCATTGTTATAAACTGAAAACTGTCGTTAATATAATCATGAGGATTAATATGTCATAATACTATTAAAGATGACGAGTTAACTCTATGACACATTCCCCATATTTCCATACTAAGACTGTCTCTCAATAGCGAATTCAGTAGCTTTATCTTAATTTAAACAAACGACCTTATGTGATTGATACGATTGCTAGTAAATAAGTGAATACTAAATTTTATTTCTATGTGTCTGACACTTACACAATATTACAGTTATTACTTTAACCCGACACAGTCCAACTTGGTCATCTGCTTCACAATTATAGATTACACAGCTTCTGATTAATTGTCAATGACAGTGCCGACGAGTAATCCCAAGCCCATCTAATCATTCCGAAAAAGACTCGAATTGTAAATACGCTCATCTCTGTTGTAGATATAGTTACTCTCTTGATTACTGTGTAAATTGTTGCGGTTGCACCAGCATGCTTCTTTGTACCTAGTCTTGAATTGGGCTCTACCAATTAAATAGAAGCATCCAAGTGGAATCTTCGGGATTTTGAAGCAGGGTCCAAGAAGAAGACCCCAATACCTGAATTCCAATCCCCAGAGGAATCCTTTTGCTTAGAAGATGGTGTGACCACGACCCGTACACAGCGGTCTTTAGTGAAAACGATGGATCTTTGGTTAGGCAGGGATTTGAGCTCATTACCTTCCACTATTAAGAATGGCGCTTTAACCATTCAGGCCACCGCATCCATACTACTGTTTAGATAGCTGTTAGCTTAGCATTACTGATACTTAAAATTCTTCAATTATATATTATCTGATTCCTTAACTTTTTTCACTGAGCAACAGCTTTCTCATTTCGTCCAGTACAACGATTAATCCCTCTCTTTGACTAAGTTAACATGAGATTCTTAATTCCATTCTTTTTTTTATGTCAACCTGATTGCAGTACTGTCAGTAATACGTCGTTTGTATCCATACTGTTTATCTTTCATAATTATATTAATGTATAACATCGAGACATTTAAAAGCTCTTCCATTATTTTTTATGTTAGCTTAACATTACCATCATTGGCGTTTGGAAAAATCACGTGTTATAACACACGTGATTTTTCCAAGCGCCTCAATGTATCAGTTTCAGGAAATTTTAATAAGTGCTTCCTATAAATCATTTAACTTTTTAAATAAGTCTGTAATTAATAGATAGTTTCTATGCTTTCTATATATAAATTTACGTTTAAAGATAACGATTACTTCATTTTATGAGTTATTTCCCATACAATGAAATATTGAAAAAAAAAGATATTATTTATTGAAAAAGCTATTTCAACTATAAATTATTTATTTGTATATTCCTAACATACTTTTCTTAAACTTATCAGCTAAAAGAAATCGCATTCCTAAAAGGAGTCGTCTCAACATCAGCAAAGTCTTTGATGTCTGTTAAGTTTATATCTTTTCATTTTTATAACATACAGAAGATTTTTCTTCGGAAAATGCGCTATCAATAAGTTCAAACATCGTTTCTCTCTTTTTCTATAATATATTTATTATATTATTTTTCTGTTTCTAACGGCGTTTCGCGAAATCACGCGAGTTTAACTCAATCAAAAAGTTTTGTTATAAGTATTAAGAACAAAGCCCATGAAAGCAATGTTGAAAATATTTCTTGAACGGATTCCCTCTCTGGAAAGTAAAAGATTTCGGAACGAGAAGGAAGAAGCGTGTAAACAATGTTTCGATCAACAACGGAAATAAGATCCGGGGACTTTCTTTCTAGAATTTTCCCCTTTGGGAGAAGAGAGTTTTCCTGTGTCAAATGCAATTTAGGAAAGAAGGTGTGCTGCCATTATTTTTTATATAATACAAACAAAAAAAATAGCAGGGAAAATTCTTAAAGATATCAAAAAATTATTTCATGCTTATTCTTAAACTAATTAATAGTTGAAAATATATAGGAAAAATATTTATATATAAATATTTATTTCAGTTAAAATAAATACGACTTACTAAATACGATATTGCTTTTATTTAATTATTGTTTACGAAAATTACAAATTCGTTTTATTTTTAATTACAATGTAGTTATGCAAATTAGTGCAGTTTTGTACAGTTAAATAGATTAAATTAAAGAATTAAATATGCTTTTGTTATCCAAGCGTTTTTAGCTTTTATAGATTATTTGCAAAACAAACTATTCTATCTTTATTATATAAAGACCTCCAATGACTCAATAGCTTCATACCGCTTCACGTTAAGATCAGCAAAGTGAAACATCATTAGTTAAGAGTAAATATTGGGAAGGGATGACCACATTTGCTTTTACAGGGTTGCTATAGCTCCGTGGACTGGGAACGTGTCCTCGTTAACCTGTGACGTCCAAATTCGTGTCACTGGTCCAACATGCATGTGAGGAGGAGATGGTCATCTCAGATGTGACCTCCTCACAGGATCATGATTCAAAATTACGAAACGATTGCTGATGGCTGAATATTTTAAACCCGTTAACCTGAAGCAACATTCCTGTTCTCACCTGCACCAATCCGTATTTTTATATACGGTCAAAAAGAAAGATTTACGAAATTAAAGTTCAAAAGTTTTAATTGTATATAAAATTCCTGCAAAAAATATATATATAAATATTATAAGAAACAGTTAATTGCTGCTCTTTAACAATTGAAATTATTTTAAGTTTTATTATGCTAGAGTTCATTATGAAGTTTTAATAAGCTGGAGAAGGATTATGGTGGGATGAGTTCAGCGTTTTAGATAGAGGCTTTTTTTGTATTTAGAGATCGCTACTATAATGATGTGATATTCCCCATATAAGTCAATTCCAAGGCACCATTGCAACAGATTTCGATTTTACGAACTATTATTTACGCCAACGCCGAACTTCTGCTGTTCATCGGCTATATGAAATATAAGATATAACTCAAATAAATTGACCAGTATATTCCCTTAATTTAAATACCATTGAACATGTGTGGGATTCCTTGAGGATATACCAATTGGCACTATTATATCGTCTGTGGAACACCAAAAACTGTAAAAGATGCTAATAAGGGAGAGGGCTCTCTTACTTCGCGAACTGTTAGACATTTTGGAGCTGAGTACGGAAAGATAGTATAAAGCTACCATTTAAGTAAGGGGAGGCCAAATCCCATACTAAGCAACATGTGCTCATTTCCTCCTTATGGACAGATAATCATGTGCAACGATACTGTGAGTTCAATAAATAATCTTATTGTTTGATTCCATATTATATACATTATACTCAGTTTTGCCCAACTTTTTTTTCGCTATCGTTTAATTACAAACTGCTGTTACTCATTTCTTTGAATTTTATATCTTCTTTCAGATGATATCTAGTGGAATTATAATAAAACACCTTCTGCTTGATATATATATATATATATATAGGAACTTGTTGAACAGACACACCAGGTGTTTGTTTCCATTGAAAAAATGACACAAATAATCAAGAATACCAAACTCTGAGGGGATTTCTTCGGGGAATTTTGTTATTTATCTGGCAACTTAATTTTATAACGTCACAGATATGGAGGCCTATAAGAATTATACAGAAAGTTTTATTTTGGCAACCGTAGTATATTTATGTCATCTTGGTAACATTTGTTCATCACCAAAATAATCTTAGATTTTACTCATTTTAGATTTTTGATCATCTTCGATTTCTGACCATCCAACATTTTTGACATCCTAGATTATACTGCATTAGTATCAAAAAAATATAAAATGAATGATTGGATACTCAATTATAATTATTAATAAGACTTATGCTTTAATGCCATACCAGGAACAGATTGAAATGCTAAATGATTTAACTTTTCATTGTAAAATCTCATATTCAAATAATTTTCTTGTAGATACTGGGTTCGATTTTAAATGTAACTAACTCAATATTATGATAAAAATTGCTTTCAAGAGATGAAGATTAAAACTGTTTTTTAAATAAATATTTAACTGTGCTATAAATAAATCCCTTATTAGTTTAAGGTAAGAATGATCTTAAAAGGAGACCAATCATACTGAAGCAAAAAAGTTTTTTTTTTTTCAGAAATGATAAAATAAGAAATTTATATTAAGTACTATCCTTAAGCTCTGGAAAATTAAAGGATATTAAGTGAGAAACTCTTTTAAGAAAGTGTCTATTTCTAGCAACTAATTTAATCATAAAACATACGATGTTTCAATTATGTATTCAGTTTAAAAATGAATTATTCGAGTAGAAGTAGTACTGTCCAAATATTGACTCAATATAAAAACTAACATAGGAAAATTTAACTTTTTACAAAAAAAAAATAGTTATCATGTTTGTGCAAGAGAAAAATGTTTTTCAAAATTGTTAATTAAAGTTATTTTAAGATAGAAGAAGGTTGTTCTGTTCTTAATTTAATAGTGATTTTTAAAAATTTAAAAAGCTAAAATTCTTAAATATATATGCATACTATACATGTATATATAAATGGTCGAATGTATTTTTTAACCAACTGCTTTAAATAACTTGATTTCTCTTTATTTATAATACTTATTCTCCTTTTTTCAAAAACTTTAAATTAATAATTTAATAACTATGTAACAAGTTGTGATGCTATGTTTTATATACTTTATTTAAACACAAGACATATAAACATATATCTGACTACATGTTTAACACTAGTCAACGATTTTGCCATATTTATTACCAATCACTATCAGCGAAAAATTCATTCCTCGCATTGAACGAATATTTAAAATGTAATTATCAAAAAATTGCACATGCAATAATCTAATGATACTACCAATCGTTATTATGTTTAGTGTTTCGGATTCAACCTTAATGATTCTTGAGTAAGATTAAAATGAATTTGTGAGTATGCTTTTAGTGTGCATGTTTAGAAGCCTGAAAAGTTACAAGTCTTTCTCTTTTTCGATGAATGAATACGGGTGTTAATCTAATGAAAAGAAAATGGATTTTATTTCAGTATATTGTTATGTATGCCAATAGTCCTACCGAAAAGTTTACAAAGTTTAACAATATCTGTCATATTTTCCTTTATGATGTTACGTGGGAATACAATACCTTAAGCTAAATAAAGTTTTTACATATGTTTTATTTACGAAACACTATTCCGGAATATTACTTCATTTTTTATCAATTAAGTATCCACGAAACCAATGCTTTTTCTTTTAAGAAAGCGCCAAATGTTATTTAAACGTTTTGTTCTTTGTATTATATGTTATTAAAACAATGCTTATAATAATACAATGTTGTAATTATATAAAGAAAAATTTATAATTGACTCATTTCATATGATATCAAAATCACATGTCAAATACAGTTTTTTTTTTTTTTTTTTTTTTTTTTTTTTTTTACTGCGTCCGTCGCTTATACTCCTTTAAAATTTAAATCTAATAGGTTACAACAAATTTTGCACTGGCATTTACATCCATACTTTGTCAATTTGTCTCCAATTTGTCGTCATTTTATCTCTAGCTATATATGATAAACCTTTTGGTGAAACTCATTTTTTTAAATGTTCCTCTGCTCTGTTAAGTATCTTCCAGACCGAGACAAGAACTTCTGTTGTCTTGTCGCTCCGTCTGGCGTTAGTTCTCAAAGCTTGTAGAGGGGAGTATTCAAAACAATATTATTGGTTGAAATTGCTTGTCAATTAATCCTTCAAAATTAGCGAGTCTGCCAAGTTTGGCGCGTTATATCATGAAAACTAAAGAACTAACGCCATAAAAACAACCAAAAATTTGCTCTTAATAGCAGTTTACATCAAATTACCCTCAGGGTTCTTAAAATAGGGGTGGGGAAAAATGGGTCAGTTCAAATGCTCAACAAATTGACACCGGAATTACTCGTTGCCGTCTTAGGAACAATAAGTTGCTAGTGGTTCTACAGAAAAGATTAGTTTATTCATATTTTAGAGTTCGGCTTTTATTATTTGCACTTAAAAATATGAAGACATATTGCAAATGTTGAGTGATTTTACTAATTAAACGGTCAAAATTGATTATCAGAAATCAAATCAAACCTAAAAAATATGAATGATTAAATATATATATATATATAAATGCCTTTATTCAATTTGATTTTATGAGATTTGAGCCATCGATATTTTTGAATCTCTGAATGCAACAAATAATTAAAAACTATTAATTTCAAAACTAAGTTAATATAAAAATATTTAATTTTTTCAAGTTTTTTTAAAACCAATATATATATATGTATATATATATATATATATATATATATATATATATATATGTATATAGAAATGAAAGGGTGATGCATCTCTTATCCTTCTTTCATCTCATAAGTCCCTACATTCTAACTTTATATTCCTCTATATCAATAAAGTTATAACTAAGTTATAATTAAAAGTACACACGTTTATTAAAAAGTTAATATTCTGGTGTAAAATGTGATGCGAAATACATTTTATTTCTGAAGATTTTATAATTCTTCAGTTGTTTTATTAGATTTCTCCCCTGGTTTTATAAAAACAAATTTAGAGTAGCACTAAATATGCATTATAAAAACACACAGGTAAATTAGATTAAAATAAGTTTAGCAAAATTGTGAGAAATATAAATTTGTGGTTTATTTGTCAACAAATAATCAAATACAAATAGAACTTATAACATACGAGAAAAATATAATATTTCATAATATTACGGGAAAAATATAATATATATTTCATGAGCATATGGGAAACTCAGTTAATACCTTGAAGTATATATGAGGTAAAATAGTAATTTAAATAAATCTGTTAATAAAGTAAAGAATTGCTTGAGCAATTCACATTTTGTGAAGAGAAAACATAAACTATATATATATATATATATATATATATATATATTATGTCCATTAATCTAGGATAAATTGGATCGATTAGTTCTGGCAAAATACAGTCAAAATATAAATAATTTAATTTAGTTTTCATTTGTTATCTCCCAAAATATATCATCTCTAAAAATTTGTTTAGGTTTAATTCCTTTTGGGGACCAAATGGCAAACCTACAAAAGTTTCGTTCTCTAATATGTAATTGCCTTTGGATTTGATAATAAAACTTATGATTTTATTTATACCCTTAATTTCTTTTGTTTTTCTGTCTTTTTCCAGAAATTGAATGCTTCATCATCATATCGTATTCTTATTGATCATACCTTGTAGTGTATAATATTTTTTTTGTTTTCTTTTATGAAATAAGTTGAAACTGAAATTAAATGTCTAAATGTTTGTAGGGGTAAAAACTCATTAATTTTGCAAAATGATTAAAAGCCAAATTAAAATATTTGTCTCACTATTATTCTGATAAACTTGTTATCATTCTTATCAATCATTAGATGTTTTATTTTATAAGAAATATATATATATATATATATATATATATATATATATATATATATATATATATATATATATATATATATATATATATATATATATATATATATATATATATATATACATATATATATACTATAAAATGCATTTTTTATATTAAGTTCCATAAATTTTTAATACTTAGGTAGTCGTGTTTCAAAATCATAGTATATAATATAATTGAACAAGGTAACAGAAAGCAGTTTATAACATTTCATTTTTAAAATTTATTTAAATGAAAATTAAGAAAATTGATTTAGAAATACATATCATAGAGTGACGTAGTGAAGGGGGGGAGCAAGAGGTCGCTTTGTGATGGGCGCCAAATAGTAGTTACAAAAATTGTTTTCAGAAAAATTTTATTTTTTTAATTGAAATATCAATTTTATTCGGAGAAATATATTTTATATGTTTAAGAATAATTTCCTCCTGATGAGAAGAAGATATGAAGAACTTGCCATAAATGTCAAACTGTTAATCTTTTTATATTTCTATATTATTAAGTTAGTATATTTTAGTTCGTAATAAAAAGCGTGATCTTTTAATTACATTTTCCACTATTTTTTCGTACAGTTTTTTATACTTTGCTTAATATTTGTGGTTCTTTATCATTATTTTGTGTAGTAAATTTTATACATGTAGTGATGGATATATGCTAAATTTTTTTCTGATAAAAATTCTGAAACATAAATTATATTAGTTAATTTCCTTTTCATGCATTTGATATGTTTTCAGTTTCAACTTATTTACCAGATAATATGTGTTGATAGTAAATCTCTTGATTTACGAATCAATAATTTAAGGAGATTCCAAAAAGATAAGCTCATGATCTAATCTGTAACTGATTTGACGTAGTGAATGCAGAAAGATTCACTTTGTTCTTTAGAATTCTAATTTTTTACAAGATATCAAGTTGCATACCTAGGAAAAATTGTAACACTGATGAAGCAAATAAATCTTTTCTACTCAAAATATAAGAAAGCAAGATGTCTAATGAATATTGCATCGACTGACAAACACATCATTAGGAACATGCATTATTTATCACATTTAGATCTTTAGTGTTATTTCATTAAAAACTTCATAGGAAATGTTGACTTTTGAGTAAATTTTATTTTCTGTCTAAAATTTATTCTTTACGATTTGCTTATTTAATAGATTTTTTAGCCATTACGAATATTTATTAACAAACATGTATAATTTTGAAATTTAAAATCAAATTGCTTATTGAAAATTATTTATTTGAAATCAAAATATTTAAAATTTAAAGATTTTCGAAAATAATTTTTATTTGACTTGTAATTTTGTCGCCTTTATATTAATAAATTATGTTGTTAAATTCTTTTTTGGAAAGTTAAAAGATCAAATGTATTCAATATTTTTTCTATGTACACATAAAATATTTCTTGATAATTATTATTTAACTAACTTTATTTTTCAGTTTATATAATGAAAGCATGTTTAGCTTAGAAATCATTTGAAAGGAATTTAATGAAATTAAGCAAAATTATTAAGCTTTGTAATCAGCTAAAGATAAGTAATATTCAGTTCTATATATTTAATTTTTTATTTCTTATTATGTTAATATCGTTATTCAAAAAAGCTGAATGACGATTTTTTCAAATCATTAAATAATTATTTTAGAAGATTTTCTCTAGATATGAGTATCTTTTTTATCCATTATTTATAAGATTGCTTAGCTAATTAAATTTAAAAAAGAATATCCGTAACTTTATTCTGGAATTGAAAAATGTTAACATACAATATTTTGTCATTTCATATGATAAAGGAAAACATTGTTTCTCATTATCAGAAATATGATGATTGAGATATAATATCAATTTGTTTAGTTTTTGAAATGCTTATTAAGTAATATATATATACATATTATTTTTAAAATTAAATTATAATCTATAACTTTTATTAAAATTAAATTGCAACCGTATGAATGAATATCTATTTATTTTCATTTTCTTATCAATAGATAAATAGAGAAGAAAAATCACCTTTTAATTGGATCGAGAAAAATGAATTTATATAAAATGCACATATTAATCATAGCACTTCATAAATACAGCCTTTAAAATATAAAAATGTGCTTCATGCTTGAAGTCGTTAAACATAAGTTAGAAAAATTAAGACTTTTAAATAAAATAAACATTTCTTATTATTTTGCTAAATATTTCATTTTGCTTAACAGTTACTTAAGTTTCTTTTAAAATAGATATTAAAATTAATTATCATGCCAAATACTGTAAATAATATCAACATCCAGTTTATCCAAGTATAAAATTATTTATTTAAATATATATTATAAGAAAATCCAATAATTTAATTTCCAGAAATTATGTTTAAGGTTAACGTAAGAATGTGTTTTATATAAGAATGGATTCAAAGAAAACCAGTTTAATTTTAGAAATCGTTCTTATGAAAGTTACTATTAATATTTTAGAGCTATTAAAAGAATAATGCATAAAATATTGATGATACAAAAGTAGCTTTTTATGTTGTGTCTTCTTTTTTTTAACTCCTATTTACTATAGGAAATACTATGTCTGATGCATGAGCATTTTAGCATAGAAATATTATTTGAGTTATAAAAGGGTTCAGAATATAAAAGTAAGTTCTTTTTTAGTGTGAAATTAGCTCTTATTTTAATTGAGAAATATATTTTAAAATCATAACCAAGTATTATTAAACATATTGAAAATAAATTGAAAATTTTCAGAGAGAAATGTTCTCAGAGTAAAATTATAAGATACTGTTACGGTGAAAGTGACAAATCCGGCAATTAGGCATAATAACCAATGTTTATACATAATCCCAATTAAACTCGTTAAATGTGATAAATTATTGGAATATATGGATGATACTGTAAATATATGTATGATCCCCAATGCATGATGGGTAATGTCATAAATCCCGATTACTTTGTAGAAAAATGATATTTTAATTTCAAAGAATAAGTATTTTTAAGCTATATTAAATAATTCCTTCAGAAGAATTTAAAAAACATCATGATGACTCTTTGATAATTGATTGAGAAATTGAAAAACCTCATGAATAAAACAACAAAAATCTCTCAGTTTGAGAATTTAAATAATTGTCATTTATTTGTACGTTCATTTCAGTAAAGACATAAGACAGGTGATTAGATAATATTATAAGTTATATATATATCTGACGTTAAAGGTATACAAAAACACAAAATGATCGAATAATTTGATTTACTAAAAGTAATTTAAAGTCTAGATTTATATTTAAGTGAATAATTAATTTTTATTTAAACAATACAGAACTCTCTAAATTGAATATTAACTAACTCTTATAGATAAATTCTATTTTTTGTTAATTAAAAGATCTGGAAAAAAAAAGCAATTTAGATTACTAGAATTTATAAAAACACTTCCATGTCACAAAATAAATTAAAACTATAAAAAATAATTTATTTATATTTGATTTAAATTTACTTCATTACATGCATATTAGACTGCTATAACACTTAGAATTACATCTTGCCAGATTTTTTACATTTGGATTCATCAAATTTGCACTCTTTTTCGAAACACATGTTTAATATCATTGAATATCAGAAAAATGATTTTCTAACACACAATCTTCGACTAATTCTAAGTTTCCGTAAGTTTGATTTCTACTGATGCATTTCCGTATCCTATTCTTGTTAAGATTTTTTTTATCTCAAATTTAAAATTACAATTTAAGCCTTTAAAATTATTAATATTTAAGATTATTTTAACATAGATACTTTGCTGTTATTATATCTTTATTCTATACATTTTACTACTATCTTTTGAGATGGGGCGCCGAAATTAATATAGTACGCGGGCGCCAATTGTTGTCGCTACGCCGCTGTATGTATGTACTACATACAAGGTGCGTTAAAAAAAATAAATGGATATTTGCCACCTCTCAACCAATTTATTGATGTCGTTTCTCCACAAATCATCTGGTCTGGTGTCAAAGAAGTAGTTGAGCCAGTTTTTAAGGACCTCTTGGTGCACTGGGAAATGCTCGAAAAGAATGCCACAGTCAACAAGGAGCTCTACATTACCCAGCTACACCGTGTGAACGAAGCTATTCGATTGAAAAGACCTGATCGACATGGTCAAACCATTCTTCTTCACGACACCCCAGCTCCGATGTTGCACATGTCGTCAAGTCCCACTCCAAGAGTTCGAATGCTAAGTCATTCAGCATCCGCCGTGTTCTCCGGACCTTGCAACGACCGATTACTGAAAAGAGCATTATTATCAAGTTTCTGTATAAAATTAAACTTAATACATTTACGAAATTAAAATACGAATATGCACACAGATATAATGCAAACAATTTATATTTGGTATTTGTCATGTGATAAGCACCAAACACAGAAGCGCCGTCTAGTGACGAATTGACTCCATTACCTCATTGTGTGGACATTGAATTATTGCATATGAAAGATTTTGGGAAGACTAACATTTTGAAAAGAGGTTGCATTTTCTATGCTTGCTTTAGAATTGATCCTTTTGAATATTGTAATTCGTAACTGAAAAATAATTCGAAATACTAGTATGAATTTATTTTCAAGATTAAAGACTTATTTCTTAATTTGCATTAATAATTAGATTAATTTTTTTTTTCCAAATTATGATAGAGACTCTCATGATAAATCTTCGTTTTAAAATTTCAGTATGATGAATGATTTAAAAGAAATGATGGAACTGATAATTTTTTAAACAATTCAGAGAAGTATAGTTTTTTTAAACTTTTTTATTAATTTTTATTTAATTTTAACATTCTTGAAAGGATAGTATTCAGTATTCATTTTGCTTATACTATCTAGAAGTTTCATCTTATCTAATAATGGTGAAATTTTCAAAGTTTTGAACGCTTCGATTTATTTAAATTTTCCTGCATATGATTATTCCACGGAAGTTAATTTTCTCGAAAGTATTTTCTAGTCTTTACTTATTAAACTATATTCAAATATATGTTATCACATAAACCATTTTAATGCGAGGATTAGTTCATTACACAATTTGTATAAAATAATTTTTTTCATCAAAAACCACCTAATTCCATATGAGTTTACAAAACAATATTGTTCATAACAAACAGAGATTTTTCTTGCAATACCTATAAAAATCATTTCATCTTAAAAGCTTCATAATATCTAAATCTGTATTGAAAACTTTCTTCTAAACAGGATGCTCTATTAATCTTGCATTTTTCTGAGGTAATGCAATCAAAATTAAACATTTTAGTTAATTATTGAAATGTATCTTTAAAATTTCGTAAAGTCTTAGAATTCGTAAGTTACTTCAAAATGATCATATGCTGAAATGATTAATAATGTTACAAATTTATAAATAACTATTGTATTTGTCTTAAAATATCTCAGACAAATCAGAAATACTCATATTTTGGGCAAAAGTTGCGGCAATTAGACGCATTATACATTGAAAACGGGTTTTCTAAGTATTTGGTGACTTGGCGATGTTTTGGCGAGAAAACTTGGCGACTTGGTGAGAAATAAATACTTCTGGAAACATCCATCACCTAAGCTCTAGGACCAATATTTAGCGAGATAGCCTAGAACCTTGGCGAAACTGGTAAACTGATAGATTTCTCCGCCAAGTTAGGTATAAATACTGCAGCCCGGTATAGAAGGAGTTTTGTAAAGACAGTGAGTGAAAACGATTAGTCGTTACTACTAGTCTAAAGAAGTTCTCTGTCTGAGGTGTTTGAGACCTGTGGTTGGAAGCTGTTACTTATTGTATCTCACGAATTGTAGCTGTATGTAAAATTGTGATTGTTACAGTACATCGAGTGGAATTTTTACGAATAAAAGTCTTGTGTTCATTAAATGGTTGCTTTATTCAACTCTCAATCGACACGAACCCCGAATCCCTGTACAATAATTATAGTTATCGTTTAAATTTGGAGATGTTTTTAAAATACATAATCTTAATGTCTAATTGCTGAATTTAATCTACTGCACCATTTATAAGACGCAAAAAGGTAATTTTATGCCAAAGGTAATATCTTATATCAATTCCATTGCTTTTTGCCTACAATTCGAAATTATGTCATAGGACAAAATTGATGTCGAAATCAAATAATAATGATAATTTTAATAAACTAACAATGAAAACAAGTAAATTAAGGAAAACTAGATTTTATTTCAAGCCACAACATTTTACACTGATTAAAACAAAATTTTTTCCAAAAATCATAAAATTGGTGTATGTTCCCAATGCAATTTTTCTGATCCCACAACAGTATATTTGGTTTAATATAGAAAAATCTCAGATTTATGACTTCCTTTGCATTCGTAGTTGCCATACTACACAAAGTATAATAAAGATTCCCTTTAGATCTTTTGTCTAAAAAACATTTCTGTGTGAGAAGGAAAATTATATACAAATGTTTTATGAAATTCCTTGAAATATATCAATCCTGCGAATAAAATAAAATAAATAATTGTAACAAAATTCCTAAAATAAGAAATATGTTTATAAGATTTCAAATTGCCAGAATATTTGGCAGAACTCAATCATTATATAGGAAAAGAAAAATGATGCAATAAAAATTTAATAAAAAATATTTTCTTGAAAAAATGCCGGAAACTGTTTTTCTGTTTTAATTTAAAAAAATTAATATTAAGACTATCAAATTTTAACTATAAAGCGTTTATGTTGGGCTATATAACATTCTACAAACAGCATTTAATAAAAAGCTATTCAGTCAAATGAAGAATAATTTATATTAAAATGATGAATGTGAATTACAAATTGAGCCATTTTTTTTTCAGTTAACATTCTATATGTAATGTTCAAACTTTCATGGACTAAGCATTAGCAAATCTAAGACGTTAATTATTTATTATTATTCATGAAAAATATTATCTTCTTAATCAACAAAATATTTGCATCTTTTCTCTCTCTTTCTCTCTCTTGTCCTTTATTACACAAAATTATAATCATTGTATCTATAGTTGTAAACTGACTAAGAATTAGCAAAATCGAGCATAACTTTCATCAATTAAGAATTAGCAAAACTTTAACAGTAATGATTTAAATATTATCTTCTTAATTGCCTTAAAATATTTATCTCTCTCCCTCTTTTTCTCTCTCTTGTCCTTTATTACACAAAATTATAATCATTGTATCTATAACTGTAAACTGACTAAGAATTAGCAAAATCGAGAATAACTTTGATCAATTAAGAATTAGCAAAACTGTAACAGTAATGATTTAAATATTATCTTCTTAATTGTCATAAAATATTTATCTCTCTCTCTCTCTTTCTCTCTCTCTCTCTCTCTTTCTCTCTCTCTCTCTCTCTCTCTCTCTCTCTCTCTTTCTCTCTCTCTCTCTCTCTTTCTCTCTCTCTCTCTCTCTCTCTCTCTCTTCCTCTCTCATCGTTTATTACACAGAATTATAGTCATGGTATTTGTAGTAATAAAATAAGGTACGTATTTTATAGAAAAACTCAATCTAGAGCTCAGAAGATTTATAGTGCCTTACATAAAATTACTTTTACCTTCTCTTAAATCCTCGTCCGTACTTCACGTTTACGAGAAATTTCGCATCAAGATGATTGCGGTCATCTTTTAGATATCAACTACAAGAATTAATATGGGTTTCTTAGCAGAAACTTTCAAAAAAAAGGAGAGAAAATAAGAAAAAAATGGAGAATTTTCTTTTGTTCCTTCATACTCGTAATGAGTAGAAGAATGGATGTTCACTTTTGTTGCTTCATCAGGGATTCTTTTTCCCCATTATTTTTCTCTTTGTTTTCTATTTTATTTATTACGTTTTTCTCCGTTACGTTTATTTATTACGTTTTACGTGTTATATTCTCAACTACTCTAGAAACAAAAATGAAAGCGGATTTATGTGTTCAAGAAATGACGAAGCATAATATTCAATATGAAATATAAACTTGTAGTCATGGTATATACTATAACTAAAATAATACTTATTTTAATCATATATAGATCACTTTACCATGTTAAAAGATAAATAATTCCAAATAAAAACAAGAAAATGTTTTGAAAACATTAAGTGTTTTTGTTTATATATATATATATATATATATATATATATATATATATATATATATATATATATATATATATATATATATATATATATATATATATATATATATATATATATATATATATATATATAAGCGCTAAATATTCATTGATATACATTGTTCTTATCTGAGCAGTGACGCTAAATTGAAATAACATTTAATGCAGATTTATTTAGAATAATAGTATGAAAGTTAAAAATACTCATATATTCATGCATAAAAAATTATAATTTTTTGCTAGTTATTTTGCAATTTTATTTTTTTTAATTATAATTAAATACATTTGCAACATTAATTTTGTGTAAAATTCACGAGGTACTACTTAAAATATTTTTTATTTGAAAGTAATTTATAGTTTATACCATAATCGCTTACAAATAAAATTATTAAGCGAATTCCTTTTATTGATACTGAGAAACTTTGTAAAACTTTTCTCTGTATACATCGTATTATAAAAATAAAAACGAACCAAAACAAGTTTAACAAAATAATTCACCTAAAGGTCTATTAATTTAAAAATTATATCCCATATAATACCATGTGAGAAACATAATAGGAAGAATTTGAATTATTCTTTAATATGTAACTTTTTATTATATTAATAAGAAATATAAATAATAAATAAGATATAAAATGAACTCTTTTGAAATGCATTACATTAAAACACATCTGTATCAAAAGTTCTGCACATATTTCTCAGAATGACAATAATAGTAAATTCTTTCTTCATTGTATTTTATGTTACTGTTAAAAATAACAACATTTTGATAAGAGATACATCTCGTAATTATATAAAACTTCAATTGCCTTGCTCATTTGATATAGCATTTAGTATTTTTATGTCGCTGAGTAAAATATGGGCTGGGAATTTAACACGCATTATTTTAGTAATCAAATATTTTTTATCTTTTAGAATTACACGTACTACAAAATTAAATTTACAGGAACATTTTATAAAAGAAAAACACATTTACAAAAATAAATTTACAGGAACATTTTATACACAATGGCATTCTGACCTGTGTCGTTCTACTTCCTGTTTCTTTGAATCCAGCCAGAATCGCTTATGTTTTTAAAACTATATTTTGCTGCTTCTGCAACGCCATCGTGCTATCGTTGAAATCATTACAATATTAAGTTGAAATTATTATGTAGTTATTATATAATAAATATTTATATTAATATAATATCATATGATCATTTTAGAAATGAAGACAATTTATTCTATAAGACTTTTTGATAATACGTTTATGCAACTTTTAGTTTCAATATTGTTTTGAATCTTCTTAAATATCATTGTACTATTCCTGTATGGTAGTTTATTTATAAACCAATAGTTTATTAATTGTAATTTTTCCTTGAGTGAGTGACACTTGGTAATTTCAAATCCAGTTTCTGAGTAACTTTTTAAGCGTCATATGGGCGCTATCAAATCGTTTGATATATTACGATTACCCTGATGAAATGCAATATAAAGAATATTCATTAATTATTGTCGGAATTATCTTACCTCATAAATTTCTAATAAAAGATACTACGCAAAAACCGATTACTTATTCGGAATTGCAACTCATAGAAACGTGGCAACAATGTGATCTTAGTACATTTGCAGTCTAGGTAATTATGACATCATAAATAAAAATGGCAACCATGCAACAATTATTAGTGTGTGTATTGTGGTTTTTCGAAACTAAATAGGTCACAACTACTCAACGTCGCTTCAGAACCACGTACCAGAACCATCCTCCTTCGGATAATTCTATCAGACGCTGCTTAAGACAATCTCAGGAAACTGGTAGCGTTCTTCACCGAAAGGGAGAGGGAAGACCGAGCACTTCGCAGGAAAATGTTGATCGCATCCAAGAAATGTTTACTCGCAGTCCACAAAAATCAACGAGACAAACAGAAGTGCAGTTACATGGTGTGGAAGAGGTGCACCAATCCCATGGCCTTCGAGATCACCGGATTTAACACTGCTGAACTTCTTTCTATGGGGGTTTGTCATGAACATTATGTACCAATCCCTTAGCCCTCCCTAGATGAAATGTAGCGCAGAATTATTACTGGGATTCAAAATGTAACCCAACAAATTCTGGAGAACACTTGGACGGAAATTGATTTCTGTCTCGATGTTCTACGAGGGGCAGCTAGCTATGTGCACAAAATCATTAATAAAGTTCTTTCACTTGTAATTTACGAATACGTAATCGGTTTTTGCGTAATATCTTTTATTCGAAAATTATGAAGCACGGAAATCCCGACAATAATTAATGAACACCCTGTATTTTAATGTGAGTTTAAAAATAAGGATCTAGTATCAAGATCCAAAGTATACCTATAATGACTATGTGTCTCTGTCTGTCACTGACCTTATTCCACGAGGAAAAACAGCTTCTATACCATATATCGTTAATGATGTGTGGGTATCTAACATACTGGTATCTGCTACTCTCTCGTCTCAACGTTATTCATTAGCTTGGCATAAATACTCACACAGACAGTACGCGAGCTGGCGATGAGTCGGACAATTTCAGAGATCTTCGTTTCGTTTCTTCAAGTTACGGCTATCTATTTTCTGTTGAAGTCTCTTAGATTGTCAGTTTTTTTTAGGAAATGCGCATACAATTACAGGAATGATATTTCACATTCTTTTGGATAAATTATATATCATTCCTCCTAATGGATCACGTTGTACACAATCTTTAACTGGGCTCAATGTTAAAACTGTAAAGGTGCATATTTTGGCTCTTCAGTATATACAATATATACATATATATATATATATATATATATATATATATATATATATATATATATATATATATATTGTATATACTGAATATGTAAAGAATAATAATTTCCAATTATATAGCATGAAACGCTTTGTTATTATCTTATTATCTTGAATCTATTTAAACGAACAGTACCAAAAAAATTTAATAGGCAAAGGAACCTTTTCTTTGACTTTAGATGCATAAAATATTTTCAAGTATTATAATCTCTCTAATCAAATCACATTTAACCAATGTATCACTGTTATGTTAGATGATTATATAATATAATTGGCTATATATATTATTACTGGTCTGAATGCTTAGAAATTTCTCTTATGACTCTTGTCATCGCCTAAAGATAAATTAAAATTTTATAAATAGTTTCGTTTTAAATATCGATTGGATCCTAGCAAAACCCATACTCTTAGTATTAGTGATTTCGGTTGGTGATAATCGTGGCTTGCACCAATCTTGATAAACTTACTTAGATACACTGGATGTGGTAAACCAAACTACTTATGAAATTCCCTTCTGGCTTGGCACTTTTTTTCAGTTTGTCGCCAAGGGTGTGGGCTCTCCTAGTATTTTAAGTAAATTTCATTTAACAAACTTATTAGAAGTTGATACTGTTAGATGGTTTATTTCACTAAATTTGCTCATCAATGTTCTCATACTTGTCAGAATCATTCACATTTATCAAATTCATTGAAAAGCTCTTTTAAAGGTAATATCAAATAAGTTCCAATTCTTTTTTTAATATTATTGTTGTATCAGTGATAATTTCACACACAATGATAGCTTTTGAACTAGATATTAGTATAGTTGTTGTTGTTTCATACCTCCAATTGTTCCGCAAAGTTAGACCAGGTCCATGATGCCAGCACTAATTCTTAAAAAATCTAAAAGAAATAATGGTCTTAGATACATATCTTCCCGAGAAAGCCCCAAACGATCCGAAATATGGTCGGGTTTGGTTTGGTTTGTTTGTCGCTCAACCGTCATTTTTTGCACACGAGGGCTAATTTGATCAGGACCTATGGTTTAAAGTGGATTCCAAGCCACTACAAACATCCATACCCAAGGTGATAATGGAATCCACGAACTGTTGAACCGAAGGCAAGAGAGCTAACCATTCGTCTGCCAGCTCCACAAAATATGGTCGAGAGAGGTTTGGTTAATGCACTTGTTGCAGATCGGGAAGATTTTTACACCGTTAGAAAAAGACAGCGATCTGAGGTGGCCGGTGATCAATTTACTTATGGCTGTTTGGTCACTTCTACAACATTGATGTGACAGAGAACCACCCGGATACCGTCTCTTATACCACTGATGCACTGGTGGTGTGGTACAAATAACTCTATCAATCTGTTTTGACTTTGAAAATAATTCGAGGTAGGTCAGAGAGTCAGGAGTAACCAAAAGCTCAGCAGAATCATGTTTATCCAAGGCGTCCGCAATCTCATTGCCAAAAATATCCACATGAGAGAGTACCCATTGAAGTATTTCCCTAGAGGTAGAAAATTGCTTCAGATTGTCAAGAATTGCCACGCTAGTTTCATCTCCCACTTGGTGCCAATTAGACAGGTGTTGAATGGAACTTTGACTATCCGATAGAATCCACATGTCAGGAGTACCGGGAGAAGACGGAACCCAACTGAGCCCTGTATCAATGGAGATCAGCTCACTTCTAAAGACAGAACAAACATCAGGATTTCTCGTCTTAAGTTTTTAGAGATATTGTCAGAAGTGATAAATATTCCACTACCAGAGGAGTCCCACTCATCTCTGTTTCCATCAGAGTAGTTGAACTCAATGCATAATACTTGTGTCTAGTTAAGAATTATCATTTACTAGAGAGGAGTTTCTAATTGCTTCTCAGTGATATTTTACTTTGTATCAAAAGAAAATTACACACATAAGTCAAATGTAGTTAAATTGGAATGATCAATAGTTATTTTATATATATATACATGTAATTTACGATGCGAATGACATTGCATCATAAATTATAAGTAAAATAACTATTCAAATTTTTACTGAAAATAGGAAAACTATGGATTATTTTTAAGCGATTTAAATAATTTATTATGATGATTTTAAATAATTTATTATTCAAATATTTAAGCAATTTTTTAAAATATTTTCCTAAATAATATTAATTTTATATGAAATTATATATATATAAGTACCTTTATTAAAGTTTCATTTTAACTGGAAGTTTTGATTTTCATAATGTTTGTCAAGCAATAAATATATTAAGCTTCAGTTATGTAAATTTTTGGAAAGGAATATTTTTTGTTTGAAAATGATTAACAATAAAAAGAGATTGATGGATGGAAAATAAAATAATTTAAAAACTTCATTAACTTAGGTAGTGAAATATAATATTGATATTTCTAAATTAAGAAAAAAATTTCTTACTCCCCTATATTTTAACTTTGCTTACAAATATTTTTTTACAATGAAAGGTAGGTTAAAACGTTTTATTTATTTTTAATAGATAAAGGGTCTTATCTTGTGCATTATCTGTTATTTAAATTTGAATGATCTACTAATTATTATAATTTTTCTGGAGTAAAAAGTGGTTTATACTCCCATATTTTCTATACTGATTATAGAAATAGTACACCAATACTGGTCATGAAATATTTCGTGATATTTTCTATAAGACGATATGAGTTTTGTAACTCATATGTAGTTTAATATGATATTTTTTACTGTTCTTTTTTAATACTTACATTTAAAAGGGCCTCGTGTATACACGATTATTTAAATTAAGTAGGTTTTAATAAACAAATAACAATTTTTAGCGTAAAATGTGATAATACAGTAGAACTCCAATTATAGGATATCTGCTTAAACGAATCACTGATTATCTGAATCGAGTCTTCAGCATTTCAAAAAATAAATTAAACTAAATAAGAGACTGAAAACGATAAAAAGGAAAAAGTTGAAGAAAAGGAAAGGTAGGAGTAGGAAGAAGATTGGAATGATATGTCAATTCGAAAATTCGGAGAAACATTCTTTTCAAAATTCCTGGATGTTCAGAAGTTATCGCTGAAGATAAAAAGGAGAATATATTATGAATCAAACACTGGATTTCAAATTGTAAATAATGGTCCACTTATTGAAAATGTCGATGAAGAAGATAACTTTAATCTAGAAGTTAAAGCTTACATGGGCCCATCAAGTAGTGAAATAATTGCCAGTTTTGAAACTGCTTTGAAATAGATTGAGCTTTAATCCGAGTGTGATTACATGCAAATTCTCACTCTCTAATTGATGCCTGACTGGGCCTCTTGAAAACTGATGAAGCCAGGGAATAGCTTACTCAGACCAAGATTTTTAGCTAACAGTGACTTTCATTTACAACCACTGTAATCATAATGTGTTAATATACAGCATTTCTAAGTACATTAACATGTTAAAGCGTATCCTTAGATTCTGTTTCTTTAAAAATTTATTCTTTAAAATTATATACTTTTCTTCGTATATATATATATATATATATATATATATATATATATATATATATATATATATATATATATATATATATATATATATATACACGAGGAGGGTCACTCTGAAATTTTTGACATACAACTAGGTTTTCAAAGTTACACTTACAAAATTTTAGGTATATTCAAAGTAATCTCCTCCAGCATCAATGCACTTTTGTAGACGAATTTTCTACTTATTAAATGCCTCAAGCCATTCATTTCTTGGAATAGATGAAAAAATACATTTATAGCCACATCAATCTCTTCTTCTAAATGAAAACAACGTCCATGAAAGCTCTTTTTTAGATTAAAGAATAACCAAAAGTCGCACATAGCTAGTTCAGATGAATACGGCGGATGTTCGATTACTTTATTTTGTTTTTGTTCAAGAAAATCAACTGTTAATCCGGTTGTATGTGAAGATGCATTGTCAGTAAGAATCTTTAGTACCCTAATATTCAGTTCTTGTTGAATTTCTGAAAGACATTTAGTGGTATACCAGTTTGCTGTTACTGTCTTCTGTCCTTCCAACTTGATGGCTTTGACCAATCCCGTACTTCTGAAGAAAACGGCATACATCACTTTTTTCAGGGCGCGTTGTTTTTTCACCATTGTCGGCGTGGGATCATATTCAAAGACCCCTACTTTGCTTTCTTGACGTGTTGGAACGACAAAAAACGGTATGTACGTTTCATTACCTGTTACAATTTTAAAAATGATGGGGTGGCCACCATCATTTAGAAATTTAAGAGTTTCTTTACTGATTCTGACACCCTCCTCTTTTTGGTGCTCAGTTAGATAATGAGGAACCCAACGGCAAACTACTTTTTTCATATGTAATTCTTCATGAATGATTTTGTGTATGGCTGCGGATCCTATGTTATGTTCTTTCTGTATCATTTGATAGGTAAAGCTATTAACATCCATTAACATTTTTCGTATGGCAGACACATTATCCGGGATTACTGCCCACGGCGGCCTTCCTGTGTGTTCTTAATCCTGAAGAAAATTGTGACCTCTTCTAAATTCTCTAAACCATCTGAATACAATAGCACGAGATGGAGATTCATCACTAAATGCTAAATGCAACAGTTGAACGCATTCCTCTTGATTTAATACTGCTTAGAAAATCATAGCTCGAAAATGTTCACGCGTCAACACAATTTTCTTTTCTATTTAAAATTTATTCTATGCTAAACAAGTTGAAGTAAATCAGTAAAAATCTTCTGTGTTAAAATACTTTGTATTTTAAAATTAAATCTTTATTTCCATTTTGTAAATTCTCGTCTGCGCGTATCTCAAAAATTTCAGAGTAAATCTCGTGTGTGTGTACACACACACACATATTTATATATATATATAAATATATATATACCAGTTCCAACATACAATAATTCTTTAAGTGGACCTGTTTTAGAAAAAAATCCGATTATCCGATAGGATATTGTCCCAATCGGTTCTGATAATTGGAATTTAACTGTATTTCTAATTTAAACAAAATATTTATCGTGAATTTTGTTTTATTTAAGATGTACCGTGTTTGCAAATACTGTAAATAAAGTAAATGTAAAGGATATCATTATAAATAGCATTGTAAAACGCTTAATTCCTTCAATAATAAAATAACTTTAAAATTAATTAAACAATTTGTTAGGCATATGAAAGACAAACATTTGCAATGACTTTAAAAAAGTTGTATAAAAATATATATAAGTTATTGTTTTTATGTATATTACGTAATATATTTATTAGCGATGTCATATTTATATATGTAATGTTTTTTTAAATACAACTGTGTATAAAAATTTAAATAAAAGAATATATACAATTGTATCATAAAAATATAAAATTTTTATAACATAATTGTGTGTATATATATATATATATATTATACAATTATAATATAAAAATTTAAATATAAGAATATACATATATTCATATATTTACTTTATTATGTATATTTCTTTTAATTTGACAGAATTTGTTTTACAAATTAAAAGTAGGGAAACTTTAGAATGGTATTTTTGAAATAAATATATCCTAAATCTTATTACTACTTAGTTACACTTGAATATTTAAAACTGTTGACTTTTAGGTAAATATCTCATTTTAAAAACAAAGTAATTGCATTAAAAGGGACGAAAATAGAGAAGATAGAACTTACATTTTTTAAATCTAATCATTGTATGACTAAATATGTGCAGTATAAGAATTTAAAATCAGACTTTGAAGTAGGAAGCAATGCAAAATAAAATGGTTTTAATATGAATACTTTCCTTCGAAATGAATGTTTGAAAACATTTCTTTGAAACGATATCTCTAAACTTATATGAATTGCCGTAAACAATACATAGTGATTTTATGAAGAGAATAAAATTTGTCTTATTATGCAGATGAAAATACTGTTATTTTAAAATATAAATAAAGTAAAGTTACACGTCGTAACTTTACAAATTTTCAAGAAAAATAGAAATTCAGAGCATATGAAATAAAATATCATATTCCAGTTTCAAAATATCGCAAAATTTGCAAATAATTCACAATTTTTTAAATATAAAAGTATATACTAAAATTTATCATTATTATTAAATGATAAAATTTATGATAAGTTAAAATATAAAAAATTATATGTATTTAAATTTTATTCAGAATAAATATAGAAAAAGATGTTAGTGAATACAGCTTATCTGTATATTAAATATAATAAAAAATTATATACTTTTCTTTTGCTTTTATGAAATACATATATATAGAAATATTAATGAATAATATTTAGTATTTTATCTAAAAAGGTAAAAATAGTAAATGAGAGCAACATTAAAAAGTTGTAGAAACCATATTTAATTCATCGTTTTTTTTATCAAACATCTAACATGATTTCATTAAAAGCTATTTGAAATTTTTGAGGATAATAAAATGTTGGAGTTTAATTTAATATAAAAACATACAAAAAACATTAAAATTCGTTTCAGATTTTCTGAAAATAAAACTTATTTTTAAAAACTAAAAATTTTCAGACTATTAACAAAAAATGTTTCTCTATTAATTGAAAATAAAATTTATTTTTAGTTAATAGTGAAAGTTGTATTAGATTTAAATCAAAATACACTTTGTGACAATTTGGTTCTGTAATTCTTTAAACATGGTTAATTTTAAAATGTTTTATATGGCATATATATATTAGTTACTGGAAAAAATTATTTACCTTTTAGATTGAGGCTAAGAATATATTTTGACAAATCATTGATTTTTAATATTTTTAAACTAATGAAAGGAATTTTTTATTAGTTTTGAAACATATAAGTATGTTTTCCTTTAAACAGATATATGTTATTAAAATATACAAGATTTAAAATAAGTATTTATAAATATTTTAAAAAGAAAATTAATATCATCGTAGTTTTTCACATTAAACTATATGTAATTAGAAGGTAAATATGAGATAAATAACTTATGGCATGTGAAGATAAGTATAACTAAGAAAATTAATGTAATTTAAAAGAGAGAGATAAGCCATTTATTCAATTCATGTTTTCTGTTTGAAGTTTTATTAAAAAAAAATTACTAATTTAAAATGAAAAGAAAGACAACTAAAGAATAGAGAGATTTTAAAATTAAAGAACCCAAAATGTTTGTTAATATTTAAGGAGCAATCATAAAATATATTTAAACCAATGATGAGAAATATTTTAGAGTCAGTAGACATTCGAACTAGATACATGTTAACAACAAATGTATGATTACATGTCTGTGACACTATATTTTATGTTTAAATTTATTTGTTTTTGCGATATAATATTAATATTGTAGATTCTAAAATGCAATATACATGAATTTTAATATTAATTTATAATAAAATCATAGAGCAAAAGTAAGAGAGTTAAAAGCATTATAGCTTTTATTATACAATTAGATTTAAAGTTTTATAAGATTATAATTAAAAGCACATTAATCACTTGTTACAAAAAATGTGTAATGTAGATTAATTTAATTGAAATAAAAAAATATACCAGCAATTAAAAATTAGTATTAAAGAAATAAATATCTGACAGTAAAAGAACATTTAAAAAAAACTTGTTGTAAAATTGTTATTAATTATACAGTTGAGGATTTCATCATTTTCATTTTTGTAAAAAAGGAAATATTTTAAGTGTAATAAAAATGTTAATTATTAATCCTTAGCAAAAAGAAAAAAAACTTTATATGCTCTCAGAAAAACGAAGTACTCTTAAGAGATTTTAAAGGTAGAATAATAAAAGAAGGAAAATAAATATTTTTTCATATATAAATGTTTTTTAATCACACATAACTAACATATAGTATGGTGAAATAAAGAAATTTAAAATATGAAAGCTATTATATCCTGTTTTTAAATTAAAGTTTGTGAGATGTTTTTAATATAAGATATGTCCTTTTCATCAATTTTTATTAATTATCCCCGTTAGTATATCCATGCATTTAAATATATGTAAATTTCTTTTTAATATACTTCCTTCATTGAATTAAGTATAAAAATATTTTCAGTTATGACTTTTTGGTAATATTATATGGAGATATATTTCATATTCATAGCATTTTCTTTCCTGGTATAACTATTAATAATTTTTATTTCCTCTTAAAAGGCCTCATCATCAAAAAGACGGATGTATTTACTTTTAGTGTGAAAAAAGTTTTTTATTCACGATTTTCCTAAACCATCTTAATATCATTATAGCATCATTGAAATAAAATGCACTCTAATTTTCTATATAATTTATCTTAATTTACTCATGTTTCCTTCAATTTTAAAAGAACGAGAATAAAAAATTTCTAAGATCTTTGATTGCTTTGATGTTGTAAAACTTCTTTAATTTAAAATTATTATCAAAGTAATTAATCAAATCATATAATATCCCTGCATATTAAAATAGGAGATTGCAATTGCTTTTATGAAAATGTAAAAAACTTTAAAGGAAAATCTGTATCGTAATAATAAATATTTATTTTAATATTTTTTATTATTGATTCCTTACATCTATATTTTAGTTTATTAAATATTTTCCATTTTACTTTCACAGTTTTTTCTTCTTATAATATTTTAAAAAATTTTAATAACAAACTTATATAAGCTGTTAGTTAAAAAATTTATATATTGTTTTTTTATTTAATCTGGAAATTAAATTTGTTGTTTAATTATCAAATAAAATAAAATGAAAATATTAAATATATGTCAAAAAGCAAGATTTTTCATAATTTAGTTAAATTTCACGCAAAAAAAATTTTCTGTATAAAAAATTAATCATATGTTAGAATTTGTAATAAAATTTAAAATTTTTATGTAAAAGATATATTTTGATATATGATAAACAAATGTTATTTCCTTAAAAACATTCACATTATTTTACAATTTATTGTATATTCATTTCTACAAAAAATAACACATTTCAATTGCAAATGATATACATTTTAATAGAAAAAAACTGGAACCTCAATTATATTCTCTAAATATTTACTTGTAATGTTTGAGACTTTAATTATATTTTCTAAATGTCTATTATATTTAAAAGATCTTAGTGATTTTCTTAGTTTGTCTTGATATTAAAGTCCATTATATATGCATTTTATATGATGTTATACTTTATTCAAATAGACAGAATCGGTTTTTCATCCTCTTTGTTTTAAATTTTTTTAATGAAAATTGATTATATTTAGACTATAAAAATTCAATTCTTACCAACTTAAATTTAACTTTAGATACTTTAGATATACGTACATTATATTACAGCACGGTTTTGTGTTAGATTTGAAAAATTAGCTTATCCTCCAGAAGCATATTTATAAAAATTTAAATTTACATTTTTAATTTTAATTATTCCTTCTTAAATAATTGTATTTTGCTAACTTTTAATTATAGAGGAAATCCTAGTATCTACTCTGGAATTCTAATAAATCTCATTTGTTAGGCAATCAACTAAATACAATTAATGTAATTAGAGTTTCTGGTACGTTCTCAAAAAAATTTAATTCTTATGCATTTTTAGCTGAAAAAGGTAAATCGTTTGTTTTACAATTAATTAAACAGAATTAATATTCATATGTTAAATATTTTTATATTAATTTGAAAAATCTGTTAGAAGTCTTTGTCCGGAAGTGTTCTCACAGAAAATTATTCATATTTTACTAGTTAATGTACCTTTTCCTCTGTTTAACGAAGTCCTGTAAATTTTCATATCTTTAAAAACTTAATATTTTCAAAGAATATTTCATTCTATTCTTTGATTTACGATTTTGAGCTTATAAAATATTTAACTTGATATTGAGGCCTCCTTGTACTTTTTACAAGAAAATCTTTTTTGCCCTTGTTTTTATTAAGACTATTTCCAGTAAAGTATTTATTTCATTTTTCGTTTCTTTTTGTGTTTAAACTTATTTAAATTTTTATAAATTAGCAGCATGTATTAATAATTATAACATATCAATATTTAACTTTAATTTTTATATAATATTATGATAAAATGTTATAAAATGGTTGAACACAAATTTGGCAGAGCATCATAGTACTTCATTGATTCAAAATGGTCTCTAAAATAACTGTTAATTTATGATATTAACTCTGATGTGGTGAGAAGAAAAACAGTGACTAAAGTACATTTCATTTTATTATATCTTTTATAGAATATGGACTGAAATGGAAAATACGTCTCCAGTTACAAAACTGTGAACAGAATTTTCAATACATTTATCGATGTTGTTATCTTCATCGAAGCCGCTCTAATTAACTGAAAAATCATATGATGTCTTCATAGTTTCAACAAAGAATTGCATATATCAGTTACTTTTGCAGAATAATATTTTGGCGCTCATATATCATAGTATTCAAATCTAAAGTTAAAATTTATCGTAGCATTTTCTTAAGACTACATAACGAAAATTATAAATTCGAATTTAAGTAAGAATTACGTCTATTTTTTTTATTTGGGAAAAAATATGTCTCCCTGTGCACCAAGGAATACTTCACAGTGCCCTAAGGTACAACAAATGTACTATATAACAATTCCAAATAAATCATGAGATGAAAATAATAATGATAAAAAAAGGCAGACAGAAAAAAAGAGATAAAAATAAAAAGGAGTTAGATAACAGCATGGATAATTTTTTTAAAAAATTTAAAATTCTCTTTCTTTACTAGGTCCACCAAAATCGGGGGCCACCTGTTATTTAAGTCTTTACAAAGCTCATTCCTTTCTTCTGAAACAGATGGGCATTCAAGAAGAATGTGAGAAGGGTTGTCACTCCCAGAGTTCCACATGCACATTTCACTTACGTCTAATTAAAGATGAAAAAATATTTTTTACATCAAATGAGTAAATAGTTGATACTTATAACTAATTTTTAAAATTTTTATAAAATATTTTTTCCATAAAATTACTTTTAACAATTAGGTTATTTATTTTTATAAGAGTTTTGCTTATATTACAGATGAATGTACATTTTTATTATCTTTACATATAACTATTCTGTAAACTTAAAACTATGTTTCTCACTGCAAAATGAAGCAGTGTAAACCTCGGTGGAAAAGTGGCAGAAAATAAATGTTCCAAAATCGACACCTTGAAGAACCAATTCTCTAGAGAAAGAAAAGCTGAAAGATAGTTAAAGATTAAGTGAAAATACTTAACCAAGATTTAGGAATCATGAAAAGAAATTAATTAAAAGAAACTTGTGAATAAAAACACAGATAGACTGAAGAAAGCAAAATTAAAGAATCTATTCATTAACTATTAATTCTAAAATAGCTAATTTTTAGTATTAATTTGAAAATAAACAGTAGTTAAAAAATTACTCAAAACTAACCAATAAACAGTATTTGAGTACAAATACTTTTATAAAAAGGACAATTACAATCTTGAATGTATTGAAATCATTTCATTAAATGAAATAGATAATCTTACAAATAATCATTTAAAAAATTATAGAAACATTCTAGCTGTCAAGTAATTATTGCAATAGTGATTTAAATTTCAACATTTTTAACGAGTGGTTAATTGCTGTGTTGATTAGAAGTGAAAAGAATGTGATATTACTTTACTTTTATTAATACTGTTATTTACAATAATTAGATTTAAAAAGTATAACCAAGTTTTTAATATAAGCTTGAAATTTTTTTTTCCTGTAAGTATACTCATATTTTTAAAAATTTAAATACGTATGATTAAATGAAAAATTTATGCTTGTTAATTTTTTATTTTAATTTTTATTTTAATCTGTAACATTGCTGCGTGAATATTTTCCTCATAAGATGAAAATTTGTATTTTTTCTTGCTTTGTGTAAATAAAACTTGATTCTCTTTTGCATTTCGGAAGTCACAAATTTGCTTTTTTAATAATATATTTAATCTTAGCTACCATTTTTACTTATTTTTAAATAAATACATCCTTGAAACAATAAAAAAATTTCACACTTAAATCTTTTGAGATCTTAATGTAAAAAATTAAGCTTCTTCTCTGATCAAAAATATATGAATCTGGAAACGCTAAAAAGAAATGAAACATAGATTAAATTTCTTTTATTGTTTTCAAATTTTTTTCCTTTTTACCGTTTAGAAATAAATATTAGCTGTTTTTGAAACATTAGAAAAGCTTATGCTTATACCAGTAAGATTCTTTCTTTATCTGTTTGTGAAAACTTATTAAAAAAATTTAAAACTGAAACAATACGTTTTTACATTTGCTTAAATAAACTGCTACTAAATAATTACTTATTGCCTTTATATAGGTTTATATTTACACTCAACTACAAAAAAAATCTTGTTTGAATATCAATTATTATGAGATTAATAAATTCTGCAATCCTTTTGTCTCAAATGTCGTATAATTCAGGATGCCAAATTTTGAGTTAGATGATTTCTTAGGAGATTTTCTTAGATAGGAGACCTATAAAAATTATTTATAAAATCCCATTTTGGCAACCCTAGTATTTACGTCATAGCGCACGTCACAATGTGTCACATTGGCAACATTTCTTCATCGCCAAAAAATTTCAGAATTTGGAATCCTGTATTATACAAAATCTGTGCCGTTTTTTTTTTTTTTTTTTTTTTTTTTTTTTTTTTTTTTCTAATTAATATAGAAGATTTTCCAAGATTTTCCAAGTTGTTTTCGTCAGATTTCCATTATGGACAAAATTTAAATATTTATCATAGCATACATAATATTTTCATTAGATGATTAACGTATAAAAATAGAGTACTTGAAATCTGCAGTTGAGTGCACGTTGTTAAATTTACAAAAAACTCTAAAAATTCTAAAACTCAGTAAAAATAATTTTCATAATATTTTTATATTATACATGAGGAAATCAAAAATTGCCTACATCAATCAAGAAATTTTAAAAAAAAATTAAGATTTCTAAATTAGTTTTTTAATTGCAAGGCTTATTTTGTTTCGATAAAAAAATTAATCCAACAAAAAAAATAAATAAATAACATTATATGTGTAATAAAAGGAAATATAAAAACATTTCAGTATGAAACAAAACTGAATAAGTATTTAATATACATTATTCAAATTTTTATCAACCGCCAAGTTATCGATTCTGTTCAAATGATTTTAATTATTAAAATATCTTTATAATTTGATTTTTTTAAGAAATAACTCAATTTTTGAAAATATTCACACCAAGATTTTAGGATTAATTGTTGGCAAATATTATTTTATGTTAGATATACCTAGTGTCATGGCGCATGGAATATTTCTAATTGATTTTTCTAATTATCAATTTGACATAATTGTTAATAATTAATAATTATTAAATAATTATATATATATATATATCAAATTTCAAATATGTAAATAATAATTTCTCTAATATTATGTTTCATAATTGCATGTTACTTTGTGTTACATACGAACAGAGCTAAGAATAAGTTAAAGAGTTATTATATGGGTATCAATTTTAGTAATTGGAATATATTAGTTAACTGTCTTGCTTCAATAATTCTAATAATAAGCAATTATAGCTAAAAATAAGTGTTACTAATTTCTAAAATTACGCAAATAATTATTATTTGTGTAGTTATTAATGCTAAAAACCTAGGCTTAATAACATGGATAATTTATTTACAAATATTTGATAAATATTTAAATCCTAGTGAAGAGAGGGGGAAGAAAAATAACCAAGAAAATACATTTAAGAAAAATCCAATTTAAAATAAATGAGACAAACACATATACACACATTTTCTTTATACAGTGATAACAAACACCAGCGAAACAATGTTTAATAGATAAAAATGACAAAGATGCTTTTGAAGTGCATAATGTGAAGTTGAAAAGAAAGTCAATAATAATGTAAAAAACATTTAATTGACAACATTGTTATACAAAACAGATTGCGTTACAAAAGAGACAAATAATAAATAAAAAAATATAAATAAATGTATTTTACTTGATTAAGTAAATTGTTTACGGTTGATTGTAAAGTAAATTGATTTTAATTGAAGAGTTTCTATTTTTCGAATTTCAGCACAAATTTCAATTGTTCTTTACAAATTTTTGAAAAAAGCAAACACTTAATTGTTATTAAAGGTTTTTTGTAATCTTTAGGGAATGGAATTACTTTATAGTATATAAAATTCAAGAATGTGTTTCGCAAAAATGCTGCTTTTCGTCGAATATTTGTGTAAAGGATTTCCTTGAAGTTTAAATTTTTGAGATGTATATATATATTATATATATATATATATATATATTATATATATATATATATATATATATATATATATTTGTCTCAAATATTTTATAAAACTGAAGTAAAAAATTGGAAAATTTTATTTAATTTGCTTAAACAAACATTCATATGAACGAATAACAATTAAATTTACATTTATTACTTTATCACGTGTTTAAAACCAGTTTTATTGTTTCACTACTTATGAGATTCCTTGAAGAATTCTTATGATTATTTCTTAATATTTAAAAAGTATATATGAAGTAATTTAATTATGTACAAAAAACAGAAAATTACAAAGAAATCACGAAAGAAAATTTTAGAGTTTATCAGAACCCTGTTTTCAGAAGTAATCTTTTTCATGTGTAATTTTCATAAAAATGAATATTTACTACCATTCTTTGTGGTAACTTTTGAGGCTACATTATTGACAATAGAATTCTCGTATCTTCGTTAAATAGTTAATTGGAATTATTTCCTGATATTTAAACAACATGATTAAAAGATGTAGAGCTTAAACGCTGACAGTTGTTTACATTGCACTTGATTGTAAATGTTCACTAAAAATGTTTACAGTTAGTCTCACTTTTAGAATAAACAGACGTAGAGATGATTCTGGAAGATCCGTAACATGATATCTCATATGTTCTCACTTTAATGCTACCATTTATTCACGATTATTGTCATATTTTAACAACCCACTTTGTAAGGAAGGATCTTGGAATGATAAGACCAATGAGGATAACCTATAATTTCTCTAATATGATACAGTTAGAAAAGGTGATTCCTAAGTTCTCTGTTATAATATTCTTATAGAAAGTTCTCTTTATTTTAAGCAGCTTATTTGTGCTCAATTTAAATTTGATTTTTAATTCATGTCTGCAAAAAAGATTTCTGTATAAAAGTATTGTTTAAATTTATATTAAATATATATATATATATATATATATATATATATATATATATATATATATATATA